>CM022297.1:284325966-284525607 GCA_011799875.1 Thinopyrum elongatum | reverse complement strand
GGGGGCTTGCCTGGTTGCTCTGGCAAGAGAGGGAGGTCGTCAACGGGCTGCTCGTCAGTAGCGTAGTCGTACTCGACAGCAGCGACGTCGGTCTCTCGCGTCTATCGAGAGAGAAGGAGGGGAGAGAAACAATAATTCAACGCCAATAATGCAACAATATGTATGACATGCCTAATATATGCCGTGGTGTTCTACTACTGCCTAACTAAATGATTTAGTTAATTTTAGGAATTTATTTGGATTTATTTAATTAAAGTTGGGCACTATTCATTTATCGAAATCGTTCTAATTGTTCCACGTTCTTATAGTTGGGGCATCCGACGGGAATACAGAGGGCGTATCCGGGTTTCGTATCGTCGTTCTAGCAAGTTTCATGTATAAAATATTTCAAATCGGAGTTACGGTTTAAAAGATATGATTTTCTAAAGTTTTTATTAATTTCTGAAATTTAATTAATTTTTTAATTCAACATTATCCCAGAACAGTGATTGATGACGTCAGCATGACTCATGCTGACGTCAGCAGCCACCCTGACAGGTGGGTCCCACCTGTCATAGGCTTTAGGTTAATTAGGTTTAATTAATTTAATTCTGATAATTAACACTAATTAGTTAATTAGATAACCTAATCAGGATTAATAACTAATTAATTAACTAATTAATTATTTAATTAATTATTTTTTTTTATTTTTATTTTTATTTCTTAAATCGTTTTTAGGGGGGTGGGCCCCATTTTGTCAGCGGCACGGGGGTTCGGTCCCCACTGGGCAGTGGCCCAGGGTGGGGGTTCACAGCTTGCGGGGACCGCGGCCTCATGGCTTGCAGCCCGCGGCCTCTTCCCATTGTGTCTGCCCTTAGCTCTTGCCACGGGCTCCGCCTCGGGCCCCGACTTTTTTTTTATGAGCCTTTCGGCAGCTACCTCTGGACAGCTTCATTTTTCTGCCTCCACCGTGCTCTACCTGTTGGTCCCCACATGACAAGGCAAGAGGAGGTGTCTATGCCCGTCGCGGCCCGGATCGGGTCTCTCTCAGCGCGGTCTTGTGCCGACCGGCGCGCGGCGACGCGTGAGCATGCGCCATACGCTGTTGAGCGGCGGCACGGTTTCGGTGCTCGCGGTCGACGGTCCGCATATAGAAGCCCAGCCTCACCGTCTCTTAGACGCGCGGGAGGTCGGGGTGGTCGACGGGACGACCGGCGACGGGGAGGCAGGCCGTCTGGGAGGCGCGGATCCGTCGGCGCGAGGTCGTCGCTAGTCGGACGGGATCGGGGATTGCCCCGATCCGATCCAGTCGAGGGAGGGCGACGGCCCAGGGCGTGGTCGGGGAAGAGGAAGAGAGGACGACGTCGGGGGGGCTGCGGCGTCGGCGCTAGCCGCGGGGGGGCGTGGGGGGTGCGTCGCGATCTCCTACGGGCCGTCCCGCATCCCGCTCCGATCTGATCGGAGGTTGGGGCTGACGGGTGGATGCGCACGGGGCGGCGCCGCGGCCTAGGCGACGGGCGGACTGGATCGGGAGATCCCTATCCCAACAGGGGGGGGGGGAGGAGATGACGAGGGGATGGGGGTGGTACGCTAGTTCGGGCGCCTGGGGGTATAGGCTAGGGGGCGGGTGGGCCCCGTCTGGCTTCGGCCCAGTTGGGCCGGAGGGGGGGGGGTCTTCTTCTCTTTTCTGTTTCATTTTTCTTTTATCTTTTTCTTTATTCTCCTTTCGCAGTTAGTAAATGTCGGCCTCAATGTTTTTTGCACAACATGAGCCTATTCCATAAATACTAGTGCAATTATTCCCTAACACCCTAATATTAGTTTGACAAAACATAATTGCCATATTTATTTCAGATTAATAAATGGTTATTTAATATTTATCTTTATCCACTGTTTGAGGTTGTTTCGAGTCACTTATCCAATTCCATGGATGTTGGTTTCAATTTTAGAATAGCCCTGGAATCTTTGCTATATATCTAACCATTTTTAGCTCCTATATTGGACAACTTGTTCATATTTCACTTCATTTTAATTTTTGAATTTGACTTAGTAGTTGAAATGCATATGATGCTTAATGATGATTATGCACTGTTGATCATGCTAACATGTCATTATCAAAAGTTGATTACTGTTGCCTAATCAACCGGGGTGTTACAACTCTCCTCATCTATTAAGAATTTCTCGTCCCGAGAATTAAGCAGGAAACTGAAAGAAGAGGGGTATTCTTCGCCGAAGACGATCCTCTGCGTTCCCAAGTGGCTTCATCTTCAGAATGATGTTGACCACTGAACCCTTGAGGAACTGATTGACTTTTGACGTGTTCGACGCTCAGCTTGATCAAGAATACGGATGGGGATATTCTGGATATGACAGATCTTCCCGTAATCAAGCACTTCATTATCCACAGCTCGAATAGGATCCTTGAAGCAGCGGCGGAGTTGGATTACATGAAGACGTCATGTACTTGAGAAAAGTTTTGGCGGCAATTGCAACTGAGATGCCACTTTCTCCTCGACGGGCAGATACCGGACGGGTCCAATGTAGCGAGGGGCTAACTTTCCTTTGATTCTGAACCGATGAGATGCCCTTTTCCAAAGGAGTGACGCGGAGGTAAGCTTGCTCGCCAGGTTGATAGACTATTTCCTGGTGCTTCCGGTCATGTTGCTCTTCTGACGAGACTGAGCAGATTTTCCGAATGTTCACGAACAATACGGACTTGTTCTTTCAGCTTGCCGAACTATGTCCGGTCCGACGAGTGACGTTCTCCTCGCCCAGTTTCTGACCACTTCAGAGGGGTTCGACACTTACGACCGTATGACACTTCAAACGGTGCCATCTTCAGACTAGCTTGATAAGCTATTTTGTAAGTATTCCGGCATACGGAGAGATTCCTCCCATTTCTTATCTTAACCGAAGGAGATGACGCAAGCTCGAAGCATATCTTCAGCACTTGATTCACTCGTTCAACTTGACCCTGTGACTAGGGTGAAAAGCGTGGCTGAAAGACAGATGTGTTCCCATGGAGCGTTCTTGGAAACTATTCCAGAATCTCGGAGGTTGAAGAGGCTTCCCACCCAGAATCAAACTGATCTCCCCACCACTAACCACCTTGTTGTGGTGACAACCATCCGGGAAACGTACAAGTCTGGCTATAATGCTTACAGTGGATTGTCCCCTCCTTAAAACCAGGCAAGGAAAAGTGGCACCCTTAATAAGAATCGGGTCAATGAACAAAAACAAATCTAAGGCCTCATTCTTTACCCTTTCTTGTATTTGTGACAAACCAAGTTAATGAAATTCCATTTTGGACCTTGTCCCCTTTCCAATTCAGGAATTTTCCAGGTTTTGCAAGAGGTTTCCTGCGGGCCTTTGAATGTTGGGCTTTAACCGTCGTGCGGCAAACGTCACACTCAGAACCATAACGAGCAATGTCTCGCTTCATCATTTAGGCCACCCAGAATCTTTGACGAAATGTTCCACGTCCATCTTTGTGCTAACCGCACCGGGTTGTTAATAGACAAGTGGAGTTGTCATGCATGCTTTTCCCTTCACTAACGTTTTTTCCCCCTCTATTCTTTGGAAACTTTGGTACGAAGAAGAAGACGGTGTTGGAAAATAGGGTGATCCATCTCGCTCATCAAGATGGAATTCCCGACGGCTTTTCCTTTCTCGCGGTCCTCTTCCTTTCTTCTATCGCCTGTGATTTTACTTTTTCTAACTTCAAGTGTCATAAACCCTTGCATAACCTTCAATTATTAATTGTGTAAACCGTGTTCTAAATCTTGGGTTCCGACAAACCAGGGGTATTGAGATTAAACCTGGACATATGGGAGTTTTCAAATTTGCAAGCTCTTTCATGGTAGGAAGAGGTTGTTTTTCGTGAACCATAAAGAATTGTTTCCTATAGAGACCTTCTGCGCTTAAGCATCGGACCCATTACAATTAGGCCCTTGCCTGCTTTGCCCCGGGTGTAACCTGCAGATTATTCATATCATAATCGCAATTGTGTTTTTCCGACCTCTTTTGGTTTGACGAAGTTCAGATCTGGTTGAGTATATAATTAATAAAATACGTTCAAGCTTTGGTGATCCTGGGTAATATCTCCGCAACCGGGTTTACCCCCGATATAGTGTTAAACTTTTCCCGCATATCTTCAAGGCAATAAGATAACCCGACCGAGAACAGTTCAAGATCATGCAACGGGATTAATTTTTCCTTCATGAGGAGCATGAGGAAGATATGGATTGCGGGGGCCTGACGCAATCACTCCTTTGGCGGCTCATTATTGCTTAGGACACAACGCCTAATTCCGTGTGCTGAAGATGCCAATCACGCAGTCTAATCAGAAATCCCTTGCAATTCGGGTCTAGTATGCAGATGTCAATCAACGTTAATCCTTTTATGAATCGTCTGGGAAACTGGTCCTTTTTTCCATTTGACCCTTGTTAAACTATACTCTTTATTCAGTGTCCTGACAAGTGAATTTTTCTGTCCTCAAGTGGTCAAGCTTTTTCAACACCTGTTTAGAGCAGACCCATTTCATGCTATCGCATAGGTTTTTGCAATCTTGGGAAAGTTTTCAAACAGCGAATCGACGCAATAAACTAGCGAGTCCGAAGAACTTTCTGACTGCTTAATTACATTCCTTTGGGGCAGTCCAGCGAGAATAGCCTAAACCTCCGTTTTTCGGGTTACAGTACAATCCCATCCATCTTTGTAAAATCACATGGTCACATGAGTAAGTTACTTCATAGAAAGCCCAAAATTCGCATTTGGAATACCGTGGCATACACCTAAGGTGTGTTTCTCCTTGGAGCCTTTCTAGCAACCAAGCAGAGATTGTCACATGTTCCCCCTTTATAATCAATTTAATTAAAATTCTTAGAATAGACCAAAATATCAGCTAGATTACCACTAGACGAAATTTTGTCCGAGGTAATCCATGAATATATAATAATCATTACAGCGGGAGAAAACGTAGCTGGTGTGTGTTCATTCGTTTAGGGCCAAATGAGCATGAACGAGTGTAATCATAGGAGCCAAATAACGAGTGACGAAATGGCAGTCTTGGGAAATGTCCCCTCTTTTAACTACTATACGGACCACGAGACTGGTGATACCCAACCTCTCAAGTCGATTTAGAAGAAGCCCGATGATCCAAGCGATTGATTCATAAAGATCATTGAATGCCTGAATCGGGCATTGTGGTATTTTATTCTGGCGTTTGGGCTTTGTTAATTGCTATATTGGGCCGTAATTCCTGAACCAATCGGTTAGTTTCATCCTTCATATCCTTCTTCTCTTTAAAACGAGAGTTGGAAGGTGCTTCACCCAAGCGGAGGGAACTGGGGGCGGCGATGACAACCACTCTAAGTGACTTTGTCGATTTCTCTTCTTAATCTTCTCAAGCAAGAGTGATGCGGAGGCCCTATCTACTAATCGGTGGGGTTCCCGCTTGCAAATAAGACGGTGCCAGGCTTTCAAGTCGATTAGACGAACGCGAACAGCTCTAGCCGGGGGTATGTCCTGGAAGTTCTTCCGGAAAGACGTCCTGTAAAAATCTTGAAACAGAGAACGTTTTCGGTCCCTTCCCCAGGGTGAGGCGTTCAAAAGATTATCACATACTATCTTCAGCTTCCGTGTCTCAGTTAAATTGCTGTGGCGGTAATATTCCACCTATCTCACCTCAGCTCATTTCTGGGGTTGGAGAAGTTGGGACGACTTTAAGTGGCACAATTGGAACGAACCTATGTGAGCTCTTGCAACCAATCCATTCCAGTAGAGTGTCTATGGTGAAGGACTTCACAGGATAATAGTGGAAGCTAGGAATTCAAATTCCCTCGCCCCTTTTCAACAGGGGAATTTATGTGCCACTCATAGTGGCTTGACATTGGCCTCCAGGTGTCGGGACAACTATTGTGGCGGTTTCGACATCTTTTCGAGATGTTTATGTCCTGAGATAATGCAAAATGCTTCCAGACATGAAAATGAATGCGATGCTCCTGACACATAATACAGAAGCCAGGTCAACTGATTTAACAAGAAGGGTACCCTCACAGTAGCAGTTTTCCCCCCCCTTGAGCATTCCAGATATCGCCCATTCTATTCTCCTGCTTGCATTAGATTTCGCTACTGTTAATGTATGCTCCTATTCTGATGCATAGCCTGCTGTTGTAACCTGTTCATTGCTATCTTACATGCCTATGATAAACTGTTTAGTATAGGTTGGTATGACCCATCTGTGACCCCACCACCTTACTTTGCCGCCCCTGCTTGTTCATCAACGACTCGATCAACGTGATCGTCGATCAGAGACAGACGCCTCACTTCACACCCCCCTTAGTTGTACGACTCTGCGTAGTAACTATCGAGTGCCGAGGGTGATACCTCGTAACGCACTCCTGATGAATACTCTGCAGCATAGCTGTACGGTCGTGGTCATCGAGGGTGATTCCTCCTTCTCCATGTCCGATACGACTCTGTCGTGCAACCCCTCAGTGTGAACCTCGAGGGTGATACCTCTTACGTTCACCCTGATGATTATGACCACACGGTTACTTGACCTTTTTCACAAGCGGGTCCACCCTGGTGGGTACCCGCTGGGGATCTATGATTTCGGGTGTGCCGGAAGGGCACTCGAGTGTGACATTGTGGCGGAGCATCAGAGACTCTGATTGTCTCCGCTTGATACTAATTGAGCCTATTGGATTTGGGTGTGTGATCTGAGTGGGTCGACGTGCCCTATACGCACTGCCACCACGCGGGATAATGGTTATGGGGCCCTCTGCGATGTACGTTTCGCCGAAAGCTTATCAGACGTCATGATTCACCGTGCGAGCTGATCGTCGGGATTGGGCTGGATACTTCACTGGCGAGTTCAGTGTCGCGCCTGCACCCCGGCCAGCCACGCAACGCGCAGGGTGCCCAGGGCGATGGCCCGAGACCCCTGGGTGCATAGGTTAGTCCGGCGTGCTGACCTCTCTGCTGAGCCTAGGTAGAGCGCTGCTTCGTGTTGATCTTCCGAGGACGGGCATTACCCAGCAAGTATGTCCGACCAGAGTTGATCGAGCGTGTTGGGTAACAGTAGTGCACCCCTGCAGGGATGAATCTTCTATCGATAGCCGGTCCTACGGTAAAGGACGCTCAGTTTGTGTATCCCGATCTACTACTTAAACTGGATACTTGTTGCTTAATTGAAGCTTCGGGATTACTTTCTCGCTGGGAGTCGAGGAAGGATCTTTGAGCTGTACTTCAACATGTTTGTTAAATAAAATGCTATTCTACCCTCTTCTACTGCTGCAAGATGATGGCTTTGAGAAGATGTTTGAAGATGCTAGTCTTCGATAGGACTAGGCCTTTCTCTCTATTCTGGCATTTCTGCAGCCCAGTCCACATATACAGCCTTTTCTCCATTGATAATGTTGCATATGTAGTATAGATCCTTGCTTGCTGAGTACTTCGGATGAGTACTCACGGTTGCTTTATTTTCTCTTTTCCCCCATATACCCCACCTTGATGATACACCAGACGATGGAGTCCAGGAGCCAGACGCCACCACCGGAGCCTACTACCAGGCGGGTCCAGAGGGCACGTACTACTGGATCGAGCCATCTGACCAGGAGTAGGATCGGAGGCTCCCAGGCAGGAGGCCAACGCCTTTCGATCTAGTGTCGCTGTTTGTGCTAGCCTTCTTAAGGCAGAACTTGTCTAACTATGTCTGTACCCAGATATTATTTGTATGACTGACTCATGTATTCGGATCTTCGGATCCCTGGTCTGTAATATTGTGGACCTCCGTTTATTTGTGTTTAGAGTTGTGTTGTGATATCTTCCCGTGAGTCCCTGGGTTTGATCGTACACGTTTGCGTGTATGATTAGTGTACGATTGAACCGGGGGCGTCACAACCTGCAACTGCACCTGCAACTAGCAATGCTATAAGAGGGGCTGAGCAAAGCGGTAACATAGCCAAACAACGGTTTGCTAGGAGGGTGGAAAATGTTAGAGGCTTATCATGGCATATTGGGAGGCTTGACAAACAAGTGGTAGGCAGCACGACATAGCGATAGCATCGAGACAACTAGCAAAGCAAAGATAGTAGTGATATCTAAGGTAATGGTCATCTTGCCTGAAATTCCACTAGTAAGAAGACCGAATCCATGAAGTAGACGAACTAACATAGTCGAACGAATCCACACAATCGCAACGTAATCGGGACTATCGAGAAGAAGAAGAACCGGCAAGAAGCAAACTACATAGTAAACAAACAAGCACATGAACAAGGCATGATGCACAACCAAGTATGAGGTATGTCCATTTTAATGAAGCATGGCATGGCAAAGAACATGTTCTACATACAATTCTATCATGAATTCATATGAAGAATGTTACGAAAGGGGCTACGGTTCTACCGGAACGAGGGATGCGCCAACGGGAAGGAATCGGTGGAGACAAGATGGATGTGGGAAAAATCTTGGTAAACCAAGCATGCCACTAGAAAGATTGGAGGATTTTAGTTGAAATCGATATAAAGATCATCAAAAACGGATGCACGGAGCTCAAACGGTGAGCAAAACAATATGCTATGCAAATCTGTCCATGACAGTAACATGGCAATTTGGATGCAACATTTAAATATGATGGAGAACTCAAACAAGGGAACAAATGACATGGCATGATAGTACATAACATCCACTACAAAACGTGATTACTGACCTATTTCTAAAACTCACTAGATCATCATCAAAATAGCATGGCAAAAAGACAAATGATAACAGTTTTACAGACTTGGTGAAAAAAAATACTGGACATGGCAGAAACAGTTCCACATTACAATGTTTAGGGCTAGTAAGCTATATGCTACAGGAACTTATCATGGCAAAAAAGAACATGGCATTCATGTACTAAATGCACTTAACAAAACTCCCTCACTGAACATGTTCCAGAAACACATAGATAAGATGATAGCACCAATGCAAAATGGCAAGTCATATAAGCAGTTTCAGACTTGGTGGAATAACAAGGCATGGCATTAACAGATTTGAGTAGGCATGTTTGCAAGCTTGTTTCACTCACTACAAAACATATTATGGCATGGAATAAAAACTAGCAGCAAGTAGACATGACGATGAGCCTATCCATGTGCAAAACTACCACATAGCATGTTTGAATTGAAATACACAAAAATGACAAAAAGGCATATGCTGCATATATGACATGTTATTAAACTTGCTCAAATGATGAAATGGATGCCACAGATGGATTGGTGGGATTTTCTACCCCAAAAACATATATAATATGCATATGTTGCTGTAGAAAATATTCAGAAAATGCATTAAGTCAAATACTGCCTAATATGGAACTAAGCAGATTTGGCAATATTCCAGAAATGGAATGTCCATATTTGGACTTGCCCGAAGAGGAAAGATGCCATCATCCAGAAAAGGAATATTCGCTGGGCTAATTAGATAAAAAAATAAAGGAAGGAGGGTTAGAGGATGACAGCTGGGCCCTGGTTGGAAGGGGGATATGATAGGTGGGACCTGCCTGTCAGTGGCCCACGAATATGCAAAAAATGGAGGAATTAACCTGCGCCCGCAGGGGATAGAACCCGGGTCGCCGGTGTGGGGAAGTGTGGCTCGAGCCACTGGGCTAGGCGAGGACGACTAGCTAGGTAGGGGTTCGTTAGATTTTGAACTAACCCAGCAGGGCTCTTCCGGCGACGAGCGAGGCGCGGCGGAGGGACTCGCCGGAGTTGGCTACAGTGACCTAAAGGAGCGGCGGAGGAGTGCTAGGGGATCGCCTCGCGATCCCGCACTCG
The DNA here is from genome assembly GCA_011799875.1 of Thinopyrum elongatum. Classification (NCBI taxonomy): domain Eukaryota; kingdom Viridiplantae; phylum Streptophyta; class Magnoliopsida; order Poales; family Poaceae; genus Thinopyrum; species Thinopyrum elongatum. Next base: position 284,515,810 of record CM022297.1, on the reverse strand, counting down.
TACGCGCAACGCACGGCACCTGGCCACGACGGAGTTGACGCCGGCGGAGAGAAACAGAGGCGGCGATGCGGAGACGAACGCGACGCGGCGGCGACCTAAAGGAGCTACTGAGGTCGGAGGCCTACGCGTCGCGGCGAGCACGACGGGCATGCACGGAGGAGCTACAGAGGTCGGAGCACTCGCCGGGGCGAGGTCCGACGGCGACGATGCGGGCGAACGCTGCGAGCGGCAACAGAGCATGCAAACGAGGGGGGAAAGGCAGGAGGAGGATCAGGAGCTCACCATGAGCACGCACGCATGCTCGGATCAGCGAGAGGGGGATGGAGTCGGCGATGGTGGCCGTCGAACACGTGGGGTGGCCGGAGTCAAAGACGAGGAGGAAGAGGGCTCGTCTTGGCATCCCTCGAGGCTGCAAAGGACGTCGTGGACGGAGTCGACGTCGTGGAAGAAGAGGGACAAGGCTAGCGAGGCGAAGGTTGACGGGGAGCACGCCGGCGATAAGGTCGTGCGCCCGGATGCGCTCGGGACGGTGGTGGAGTAGTGGATCTGGTGGTCTATGCTGCTGGCGGCGGCGGCGAGAGGGAGAGGGGAACCCTAGGGGTTCGGTGGACATGGAGAGGGTTAAAAAGGGGGGCCAGGGTGACGGGTCGGAGCGACGACGCTCTCGACGGCGGCCATGTGCTACGAGGCGAGAGGAGGACGAAAAGGTGGGTGAGAGAGAGAGAGCGGGGTCGCTGACAGGTGGGGCCGAAGCGCTCACGTGTGAGGTAGCTAGCGGGGGTAGATGGGTGCGCGGGTGAGAATAGGAGCGAGGGAGAGGCGCGGGGCAGGCTGAGCGGGCTACGGCTGGTGCTGAGATGGGCCGGCCTGAGTGGAAGGAGGCCCACCAGGCGGCTGGTGCGGCTGGGCCTGCTGCTGGGCTGAAGCTGCTGCTGCTACTCTCTCTTTCTCTCTTTTCCTTTAAGTCATTTCTTCAAATAGAAATGCAAGAAAGGGCCAGAGAGTTTGGCAAGGAATTAGGATGAGATAAAAATATATCTGAGATCCTGGATTTATGAAGCATTTTAATAAATTGCTTTGGGCATTTTTAGAGGTAGAAAAATAAAACAAGTTTGAATTTAATTCAAACTTGGGCCATTTTTGAACCTGACCTAAACAACTCCAAAATGGATGAAATTTAGCAGAGATGGTGTAGGCAAGGTGCAAGATTTATAGGGAAAGAATGAACATTAAATTGGTGCAGGAAATAAAATACCACAATTTAAATGGATTAATGAAGAAGGAGAAGAAGATGATCAAGAGAGGTTGTGGGTGTAGAAGAAGTTGAAGTTGAGAAAGAGACAATGCAGGGGTTGATCACACGCTCAAGCACACAACCAAAACAACCAACAAGTATGCCTATGCATTATGATCCATGATAAGAATGGCAATGCAATAAAAACAATGATGCGCATGATGCAAGAACAAAATATATGACAATGCACTTAACATGATCACGACAACACACAATTGAAACACATGGCAACAATGAAAATAAATAGAGGGCAACTGGAGCATCGGTCTCGGGGCGTCACAACACTCCCCCACTAATAGAAGATCTCGTCCCGAGATCTTAGGAACGAAACGGGAGAGTAAGAATGGGATGAGAATGAATGGTGTTGAAGGAAAATCTTGAAGAAGACGATTGACTGATGAGAGTTCATTCCGACGTCGAACTCAGAAAGGAATTGCGAATACTCCGGGAAAAATAAGAAGAGTCAGGTAGGATCCTGGGAATAAACATGTGGGTTATGGTCCCACTAAAAAGAAACACCGTTGAGAATGATCGATAAAAGAGAGAATGCGCCGGAACAATTGAGAGACTTGAATGAGGTGACCACCTTGAATTAATTTGAACGCAAACATGAATCTTCTGAGATGTCTTCAGCACTCCATAACGATTAAATGGCGAGAGAAGAACGAGCAAGGGGAAACATTTGAGCCAAGGAAAAGAATATGATCAACCCGAGAGAAATAATGAATTGAATCCACCGAAAAGAAAACCAGACAAAGAACGACGAACTAGACGAGAATTCACCGGTTGAAACAATTAAGGAAAGAATAAAGAGGCTTCGCACGAATGAAATGGACACCTTATTCAAGACATCAGACTTCGTGAAGAAAAGGGTGGGCGGGTGGGAAAAGAAAACATCTTGCGACGGGGAAACGAACTCTGTTGAGAAAGATAAGAGTTGATCTTGCAAAAGACGAAGATGACTGAATAACTTGAAGAGAAGTGCTCCGGATGAAAAAGGATGGACATCGCAACGATCGAAAAAAGCCGGCGTGACCCTAAAGAAAATTTGAAGGGGAAGAGGAGTAAGTCAAAACACCTACGTCATGATTCCTTACCAGAGCGACGAAGGGGATAAGGAATAAAAAGAATTCCTACTCTCCGATATAACTAGACTCCGAAATTAGTTTTCTTCTAGACTCGACATCGGCCAAACTACGATCAATCAAGGGGGCTCCTATGGTCGGTCGAGGCTCTGATACCAACTTGTCACGCCCAATATGCGATCCTATCCGAGAGGAACTCGAAGGTCCCACCAAGGATAGAGCCGCATATTGAAACGCTTTGCAAGGTGGATATCATTACATCATACCATATACAACACACTTGGGGATACATACAAAGGCATACAATTGCCACATGAATACATCAATCATCATACAGAAGAGCAGAATCCGACTACGGATGAAATCAAACAAAAACAAAACACGACATCCACCCTGCTAGCCCAGGCTGCCGACCAGGAACCTATCCCTCGATCGAAGAAGAAGAAGCAGAAGAAGAAGAACTCCAAAAACAAGCAAGCATCGCTCTCACGTCATGTCATCGCATTACCTGTACCTACATCTGTTGTTGTAGTAATCTTTGAGCCACGAGGACTCAGCAATCCCATTACCATAGGTATCAAGACTAGCAAAGCTTAATGGGTATGGAATGGATAAGTGGTGAGGTTGAAGCAAGCACTAAGCATTGTATGGTGGCTAACTTACGAGTACAAGAGTAAGAAGAGTAACTACGCATAATTGTCGCAAACTAGTAATGATCAATAAGTGATCCTGAACTACTTACGAGTCAAACATAACCCCACCGTCTTCTCTTCTCGAACTTCCTCGAAAAGAGATGGTCACAGTTACGCACGCGGTTGGTGTATTTTATTTCGGATCTGGTGTCAAGTTCTCTACAACTGGAGGTTATAAATATCCAATCTGCCACATAACCGCGAGCACGGCTTCGCGTAAGATTTAACCCTGCAGGGGTGTAATTTCTTAGATGTATTACCCTATCCCCAGGGGTTGGGACCCCTTTTGACGGGTCAGTGGAATCTTTATGCCCAAAACCCTGAGTCGAGTAATCATTTATTTGGTACCGCTCAAGGAGCGGGAACTGCCATTCTAACTCTTCTTGGGGGATTCCATCCACAAACACAAAGTTTCCAACCTGGCCCATCACAAGCCTACACAAGCTGCGGTGGAAATACCTCAACCTCAAGAAAACCCGATCAACCTCAAGTCAGCCTGAAGTATCCTCGGAATCCCGGTGCACAAGACATTTCGACAATGGTAACACAAGTCCAGCAAGACCACCCGACGTGCTGACACCCCGATAGGAGCCGCGCGTATCTCATATTCGAGCCACGACGGATAAGCTAAGCATACAGGTACCAAAAGACCCAAAGTTGCCAAGGGGCGGCCCCGCACGGTGCTCTAGTTTTGGACCAGCACCATCAGCACTGGCCCCCCTGTATTATGTGGAATAAAGAATCCTCGGGTTCATGACACCCTATGCAAATAATTATTAAGTTCAATATTATTATGTTGGCAAATGTTAAAACCAAGGTTGGGCCTTGCTGGAAGCGCTTATTCAAAGCAAACTGTCAAGAGGGTCCCATTCCCCTGAGCGTGTTAGGAACGATAATCAAGGATCATAACACCAGCATTACGGAAACTAGGGCGGCATGAGTGGAACAAAACACCTGGCAAAAGGCCAAGCCTTCCACCCATTACCAAGTATATAGATGCATTAATTAAATCATAGATATTGTGATATCCCATGATATCCATGTCCCAACATGGAACAACCTACAACTGCACCTGCAACTAGCAACACTATAAGAGGGGCTGAGCAAAGCGGTAACATAGCCAAACAACGGTTTGCTAGGAAGGTGGAAAATGTTAGAGGCTTATCATGGCATATTGGGAGGCTTGACAAACAAGTGGTAGGTAGCGCGACATAACGATAGCATCGAGACAACTAGCAAAGCAAAGATAGTAGTGATATCCAAGGTAATGGTCATCTTGCCTGAAATCCCGCTAGGAAGAAGACCGAATCCATGAAGTAGACGAACCAACGAAGTCGAACGGATCCTCACAATCGCAACGTAACCGGGACTATCGAGAAGAAGAACAACCGGCAAGAAGCAAACAACATAGTAAACAAACAAGCACATGAACAAGGCATGATGCACAACCAAGTATGAGGTATGTCCATTTTAATGAAGCATGGCATGGCAAAGAACATGCTCTACATAAAATTCTATCATGAATGCATATGAAGAATATTACGAAAGAGGCTACGGTTCTACCGGAACGAGGGATACGCCAACGGGAAGGAATCGGTGGAGACAAGATGGATGTGGGCAAAATCTTGGTAAACTAAGTATGCCACTGGAAAGATTGGAGGATTTCGGTTGAAATCGATATAAATATCATCGAAAACGGCACGAAGCTCAAACGGTGAGCAAAACAATATGCTATGCAAATCTGTCCATGACAGCAACATGGCAATTTGGATGCAACATTTAAATATGATGCAGAACTCAAACAAGGGAACAAATGACATGGCATGATAGTACATAATATCCACTACAAAACATGATTACTGACCTATTTCTAAAACTCACTAGATCATCATCAAAATAGCATGGCAAAAAGACAAATGATAACAGTTTTACAGACTTGGTGAAAAAAATATTGGACATGGCAGAAACAGTTCCAGATTGCAATGTTTAGGGCTAGTAAGCTATATGCTACAGGAACTTATCATGGCAAACAAGAACATGGCATTCATGTACTAAATGCACTTAACAAAACTCCCTCACTGAACATGTTCCAGAAACACATAGATAAGATGATAGCACCAATGCAAAATGGCAAGTCATATAAGCAGTTTCAGACTTAGTGAAATAACAAGGCATGGCATTAACAGATTTGAGTAGGCATGTTTGCAAGCTTGTTTCACTCACTACAAAACATATTATGGCATTGGAATAAAAACTAGCAGCAAGTAGACATGACGATGAGCCTATCCATGTGCAAAACTACCACATAGCATGTTTGAATTCAAATACAAAAAAATGACAAAAAGGCATATGCTGCATATATGACATGTTATTAAACTTGCTCAAATGATGAAATGGATGCCACAGATGGATTGGTGGGATTTTCTACCCCAAAAACATATATAATATGCATATGTGGCTATAGAAAATATTCACAAAATGCAATAAGTCAAATACTGCCTAATATGGAACTAAGCAGATTTGGCAATATTCCAAAAATGGAATGTCCATATTTGGACTTGTCCGGATCCAGAAAAGGAATATTCGTTGGGCTAATTAGATAAAAAAATAAAGGAAGGAGGGTTAGAGGATGACAGCTGGGCCCTGGTTGGAAGGGAAATATGACAGGTGGGACCTGCCTTTTAGTGGCCCACGAATTTGCAAAAAATGGAGGAATTAACCTGCGCCCGCGGGGGATCGAACCCGGGTCGCCGGTGTGGAGAAGTGTGGCTCGAGCCACTGGGCTAGGCGAGGACGACTGGCTAGGTAGGGGTTCATTAGATTTTGAACTAACCCAGCAGGGCTCTGCCGGCGACGAGCGAGGCGCGGCGGAGGGACTCGCCGGAGTTGGCTACGGTGACCTAAAGGAGCGGCGGAGGGGTGCTACGGGATCGCCTGACGATCCCGCACTCGTACGCGCAACGCACGGCACCTGGCGACGACGGAGTCGACGCCGGCGGAGAGAAACCGATGCGGCGACGCGGAGACGAACGCGACGCGACGGCGACCTAAAGGAGCTACTGAGCGCGTGGATCTGGCCTACGCGTCGTGGCGAGCACGACGGGCATGCACGGAGGAGCTACGGAGGTCGGAGCACTCGCCGGGGCGAGGTCCGACGGTGACGATGCGGGTGAACGCTGCGAGCGGCGACAGAGCATGCAAACGAGGGGGGAAAGGCACGGGGAGGATCAGGAGCTCACCACGAGCCCGCACGCACGCTCGGATCGGTGAGAGGGGGACGGAGTCGGCGATGGTGGCCGTCGAACACGTGGGGTGGCCGGAGTCGAAGACGAGGAGGAAGAGGGCTCGTCTTGGCGTCCCTCGAGGCTGTAGAGGACGTCGTGGACGGAGTCGACGTCGTGGAAGAAGAGGGACAAGGCTGGCGAGGCGGAGGTCGACGGGGAGCACGCCGGCGACGAGGTCGTGCACCCGGATGCGCTCGGGACGGTGGTGGAGCAGTGGATCTGGTGGTCTATGTTGCTGGCGGCGGCGGCGAGAGGGAGAGGGGAACCCTAGGGGTTCGGTGGACATGGAGAGGGTTAAAAAGGGGGGCCAGGGCGACGGGTCGGAGCGACGACGCTCTCGGCCGCGGCCATGTGCGGCGAGGCGAGGGGGGACCGAGGAGGACGAAAAGGTGGGTGAGAGAGAGAGCGGGGTCGCTGAGAGGTGGGGCCGAAGCGCCCACGTGTTAGGTAGTTAGCGGGGGTAGATGGGTGCGCGGGTGAGAATAGGAGCGAGGGAGAGGCGCGGGGCAGGCTGAGCGGGCTGCGGCTGGTGCTGAGCTGGGCCGGCCTGAGTGGAAGGAGGCCCACCAGGCGGCTGTTGCGGCTGGGCCTGCTGCTGGGCTGATGCTGCTGCTGCTACTCTCTCTTTTCCTTTAAGTCATTTCTTCAAACAGAAATGCAAGAAAAGGCCAGAGAGTTTGGCAAGGAATTAGGATGAGATAAAAATATATATGTGATCCTGGATTTATGAAGCATTTTAATAAATTGCTTTGGGCATTTTTAGAGGTAGAAAAATAAAACAAGTTTGAATTTAATTCAAACATGGGTCATTTTTGAATCTGATCAAAACAACTTCAAAATGGATGAAATTTAGCAGAGATGGTGTAGGCAAGGTGCAAGATTTATAGGGAAAGAATGAAAATTAAATTGGTGCAGGAAATATACGGGGACTATGGCGAAATAGTTACATCGTAGTACACGTCTAGAGATAAGCTAGGTATTCCTTCTTGTTGTCTGCATGTATCCATAGCGTGTAGCTTTGACTGTTGATCGTCTTGTTAGACCAATTTGTGTTTACGCATCTACGATTGGATGGTCGTGTGATGTGTTATAGCCGGTTGTAGTTGTTCCTATGTATATCGTGCTTAACCTTTCTCTGGTTGATATATGCAAGACATGAAACAGTGTCGTAGGGTTAGGCTATACTATACGAACATAAGTACTCGCATCACCACCCATGGCTAAGTAGGGATCTGCCAGGAAGCGATGAGCGCAGCACTCCGTTCCGTTCCGTTCCGTTCCGTGAAGGAAGAGGAGACGTCACGTCACCACCGAGTCGTCTCTTTGCTCGCTCTCGCGACCAATCCAACTCGAGAGTCGAGACTACTCTTCGCTCTTCGCATCTCCTCTTCCTCTCAAGTCCTAACTACCTAACCGCCCCCAAATCCCCAAACCCTAGCTCTGCCCCACCACCCACCCCCACCCCCACCACGCAGCCGGCCGCCATGGCCGAGACCGTCGACGACAAGCTCGCTTACTTCCAGGCCGTCACAGGCATCTCCGACCCCGACCTCTGCACCGAGATTCTCGTGGCCAACAACTGGGACCTCCAGCTCGCCGTATCCTCCATCACCGGCGACCCCTCCTCGCCCGAGCCGTCCACTTACGCCCCGCCGCCCCCGCCTCCGCTGGAGTCTGATTCCATCGCCTACCACCCCCCTGCGCCGGCTCCGCAGCAGCAGCAGCCGGGGATCGCGTGGAGGCTGGTGACGCTCCCCTTCTACGTCGTCTCCGGTGGGGTCGGCCTCGTCACCGGTTCCATCCGTCTCGGTGTCTGGGTCGCAAGCGGCGTTTTGTCCCGATCCCTCTCCCTCCTCGGCCTCGCGCAGGGCGGCGGTAACCGCTTGCTTGAGCTGCCCCCGTCCGCCGCGGAGGCGGTGGACTTCCTGGCCGAGTTCGAGCACGAGTTTGGGGCTGGCCGTGGCCCGCGCTTCGTTGCTGAGGGATTTGCTGACGCGCTGCAGCGTGCACAGCGTGAGTACAAGCTTCTCTTTGTGTACCTCCACTCCCCTGACCACCCGGATACCCCAGCATTCTGCGGTGGCTGCCTCTGCTCCGAGCCGGTTGCCGCCTTCATAGACGAGAACTTCGTTGCATGGGGTGGTAGCATCAGAAGGACTGAAGGGTTCAAGATGAGCAACAGCCTGAACGCATCACGCTTCCCGTTTTGTGCGCTAGTCATGGCATCTACGAACCAGAGAATTGTGCTGTTGCAGCAGGTATGGTGTTGGTGTGCTCATCATTATTTTTTTTTCTAAGATCCAATTTCCGTGCTGCTTGGATTCCGGGTTTCAGAGTTTGTTAATTAGCACATGGATTATACCGCGGGTGTTTGTATGGGGATCTATATAACTTCGTATTATTGGATAAGCTTAGCCGAGTATGCGGGTTACGTGCAATTAGATAAGCTTAGCCGAGTATGCGGGTTACTTGCAGGAGCTATGTAAAAGGAGTTTGCGATTCTTTAATTACGATGTTTCATTCAGTATGATGTGTTCATGCAGTAGCTTAGAACAACAGTTACAGACCTGTGGCTGTGTGAGTTAGTTAAGCCTATTGCTATGCCCTTGTGCTGATAGACTAATAGCTGGTTATAGTAAGATTGGCCTACCTTCATCACTTTATTGACTTTAGTTGTCCTGGAGATGTATATGTGCTGTCGTAGAGAAAATATTTTATCCTACGCTGTTTGTGATGTATGTGTGAACACTATGATGAAGTAATCAAAAACAAAAGTGCATGATATCTTTCACAAATTATTTTTAATCAACCTTCCTCTATTCTCTAATTGTCTCTATTTGTTATCTGTATTGGAATTTAAAGTTGAGTTGAGAGGTGAGATTAAATAGTGCAGTTTTATTAATAATTAGCATTCACTTGTTTTACTGCAATGATACATCAATTGGAATTTTAGGAGTTCTTTTTTAGTTCTTATACTCAGTTTTCAATTCCAGTCCCAAACAATTGAAATGTTCTCCCTTGGGATTACACATTCCTGGCCCTGAATATCTTGAGATCTTGTAGTCCTATACCGAACAACTAAACCTGTCATTTCCCATTCCTGTTAACCAATTTGAATGAACCTAACATACCATAGGGTACTGGATGCATTTACACGATTCCTCTATAAACCTTTATACTTGAATTTTGTGCTACTCTAATGAACTTTGAAAGAATAAAGTTTATCCCATGGCCCAGGAACTTTAAAAGGCTACTGGAGGTTTTCTTAACTAATTTGTTCTTTGAAAGAATAAAGTTTATCCCATGGCCCAGGATCTCACCTCATTTTGCTTGCAAACATCACGACGTGAGCACATTCACAAGTCCTTCATGTAGATAATTAATTGCTCACGTACATTGCATCTGATTGCATCCAATTCCTACCAGCAATTGATGCACTCTCTTCTAGATGGCTGCGTATGTAGATGACAAAAAAATCAGGAAATTTCACTTGTCAATCGCTAGTTATATTATAAGCTACTACGTGAAATATTTGCATTATGATTTCTTAAAATTTGGTATATACATCGTCTCTATTCTCATTGTAGTACATAGAAGTCAAGCATGATCATAGAGTAATTTAACTGTCTGATCTGATTATGTAGTGTCTACTCATGGGTGATGCTGAAGTGGTTGTTAGTACTAATATGCTTTGTTCTTATATTTTAAAATGTATGATTCCAGCTAAGTTGCACGGATACAGAGATACAGATACCACAATACTGTCATATGGCAATTTTTTAAATATGCAGATATGGCTAATAAATATTTAAAATATATAGATATTGATGATTTGCACATGGGAATGGGAAAAACGACAATTCAGGGGCGACCTTATTATTGATAATTGCTATGATGTTGCTTGCTCCTCCAGTACATGGGCAGCATGGCTGATTTTGGCAAGAAACCCCATTGTTTTCTAAGCCCACCAAGCACACTAGCCCACTCAGCCCAATAAGGCACTACCGCACTAGTAAAATCCCATCATCCATTGCCCTGGTAAAATCACATGCCCTCTGCAGCAGAGAAATCACACCTGGGTGTAGGGAGAAGGAAAGTGGAATCACACCTGGGTGGCTGGGTGAGATGGAGCAGGTGGACGGTGGTGCTCTAACTCCAGCACAGAGGGAGGTGTGTTGTACCGTCAGCGCTCAGATCTGGGGTGAGAGCGCAGGTCAGCGGGAGCGTCGGCGGCCAACGACCGCTCGTCTCCTTCTCTAGGTTGGCGTTGAGCAGCGGTGGATTTTTGGCTTTCGTTGCCGGCGTGGGTAGGGAGCAGGTGGCGGTGCTCAGATATGGGCGGGGCCTGCCGGTGGAGGTGCATCAAGGGGAGAATAATGCCTGCTGCGCTGTGCAAGGGCTTTTGTACTAGAGTGTTAGGTTTCCTCTGTATCCCACGTGTATTACCAGGTATCTCCGCCATATCCTATTTATTTTAATCTTTTTGGAAAATGGAAAATGACCCGATACGTTTCAAGGGGTATCCGGACGTATCCCCGTATCTGGATGTATCCAACCCCTGGTATGCTGATTTTTTGCCGTATCCACGTACCATAGGATTACAGAGTGAAATGTTGTGATATATTATTACTCTTTTCCTTGTCTTCCTTTGTACATCATGTGTGATAGTACCACTGAATCCTGAGACTGTTGATAGATTGCTTTCTTTACCTGATTGTAAAGTGAAATGATGCATCTTGTGAAGAACGGTGGTCGTTTGGATTCAGAACTGGCCACTATGTTTTGTATATTGACGTATTAAAGCGTTAGACTGTTGTTTAATTGCTTCTTTAACACTTTGTACAATTGGTCAGTTTTGCTCATGCATTTTCTTTTGATCTTCCAAAGGTTGAGGGGCCCAAATCACCTGAAGAGATGATAACAATTCTTCAAAGAGTTGTTGAAGAGTGCACTGCGTCCCTTGTTGCTGCCAGGATTGAAGCTGAAGAAAGACTAAACAATCAACGTTTGCGTGAGGAACAAGATGCTGCTTACAGAGCTGCACTTGAAGCTGATCAGGTACGTTAAGCTATATATGACTTATGGATCCTTCTATAGTTTTTGTTGTTTGTGCTTTGGTTGTAGAAGAGTATACATTCCTGTCTAATGGTAAGAAAGGAATGTAGGTCAGATGTTGTAATAACTCCTTGGTTTTCCTTCTGTAAAAAGCACCGTGCCTTCATAAGGATCACATTTGTGCATGGCATACTAGTACAGTGTGTTGTTTAAGGTGTGATTCAAGCAGTGTACACACATGCCACTATATTTTCTCCTAGTGTTGGAATGTTTGGATGATAGCACTGATTTAATCACGCAAGTATGACCAGGCCAGGGAACGCCAGAGGAGAGAGGAACAAGAAAGACTTGAAAGAGAGGCCGCAGAGGCTGAGAGGAAGCGTATAGAAGATGAGGAAGCACAAGCCAGGGCAGTCCAAGAAGCAGCTGAAAAGGAAGCCGCTCTTGCAAGGAGACGGCAAGAGAAGGCAATGGCTCTTGGCACTGAGCCTGAGAAAGGGCCTGACGTTACTCGAGTATGTTTAACGCTCTTTGCATGCTATCAACAACTTTTTGCCAATTCTTACTCTAGTATAACATGTGCAGAACCACATCTTTCTGCTTTTCAAGCATTTTTCTTCTTTTGTTGATCACCAAATATCAGTGTAGTACCTAATGCTGCATTTTTCTTCCTAATTTTTTACTTATTATTCCCTCCGTTCCATAATACTTGCCGACAAGTATTATGGAACGGAGGGTGTAACTTTTAAGGGGCTAGATAGGGGCACATCGTTCCTGAATTTGATGTTATCTATGTACACATGACCTGCATTATCTGAACATGAGTTATATGTTGTCCCTTGATAGTAGTAGTAGTAGTAGCGTCATAATTTTGTCACTGGTCTTTGAACTTACTCCGAGCCATGCTCACACCTCTGCAGGTTCTTATAAGATTTCCAACTGGAGAGCGCAAAGAAAGGAGATTCCACAGTTCCGCCACCATTACCTCCATATATGACTATGTTGATTCTTTGGATTGCTTAAAAGCGGAAAAGTACAGCCTAGTTTCTAATTTCCCGCGGGTAACATATGGACCTGAAAAGAACTCCCAAACGCTGTTGGAAGCAGGTTTGCACCCACAAGCGAGCTTATTTATCGAGATAGAACAATGAATGTTCCCAATTTTCTATGTTCTGTACTGAAACTTGCAAGTATAGGTGTTCCTTTTTTACTCTATTTGACAAACAGTGGGGACTTACAGCTGTATGGCAATATATACTTAGACCTGACTTCTGTGCAAATGCTGCTTTTGTGGTTATCATTCGTTAAATAAATTCGCCTTCTGCCAGACAAGTTTCTGTGGTTGTGTTCTTGAATCTCAAGTATTGTTGTATGGTGTAAATACATGGTGTTTAAGTGATAACCTTACAAGAAACCTTGCGAAAAACATGTGTCAGTAATCCAGCGATGAGATTTGTGATTTTGGTCAGTAATTTTGCTGATCTGTGCTGAGAGGTTGAACGGTTGAAAGTTTTCAGACTTGTGCTTTTAGCAAACGGTTGTGCTGCTCCAGTGATGAAGACCATTAAACGGTTGTGCTGCGCCAGTGATGAAGGCTATTAAACGGTTGTGTCCAGTAATGAAGAGTTGAAGACTACACGAATAATTCATGTGGAGTGCCAACAAATTCTTATTTTTGTACAAATGTACACATTAATGTTTTTGTTTGCATGTAAATCTTCTTGCACAATTTTGTTGCGTCCAACTCGAAAACAAAAAAACTCGGTGCTTAAAAGGTTGTTCTTTAGGAGCTAAACTATTCTATAAGCTAGCACAAGAAATATTGTTTTATGTGAAAATTAGAGCAACTCCAACGCGGCGACCCATTTCGTCCGTCCACGTCTGTTTGGGTCATCGCGGGCAAAAATGTTGGCCCAACGCGTCGATCCATTCCCAAAACGCATCCGCGTGGACTCATTTCCGGCCTGAAATGCGTCGGCGTCCGCTTGGTGTCCGCCGCTTCCCCACATGGCGGTCGGTCAACTACCTCCCGCGTCTTTATTAATGATGACCACAGACCACGGGCCCACGCATCAGCCACGGCGGGCGTCCTTTTTTAATCAGAGCTTGCGGGGGGACGCCTCATCCTCTTCCAGCCTCCCGTCCCCATCTAGCCACCCTGTTGCTCCCCCGCCAGCGACAATCCTAGCCTAGCGCGCGCCACCATGGGGTTCTTCTCTGCCAAGAACAAGGACAAGGCCCCCGCCGGCTCTTCGTGCACGCTCCCCCCCTCCCGCCTCCGCCAGCGCCTGTCCGCTCGACGAGGCAGCGGATAAGCATCCCAGTGCCACCTCGAGAACCGCATCCCCCTCCCGTACCCCGACGTGGCGCTGCCACATGACTCGCAATTGGATCCGGAGCGGATCCCGGTGCCGCGGACGCCGCGGGCGCACGCGGAGGAGGTGCGGCGCCGGCGGGAGCTGCTGAGACGAAGCAGCGCCTCAACCCGGCCTACGCGACAGACTCTCCCGATTGGGAGGTTTGGTTCGCCCTCGAGCACGAGGAGCAGCGCCGGCGCGGCCTCCAGCACAAACGTGTTGGCACCCCGCCGCCCCCTGTCGTGCGTGAGGAGGACCGGGAGGAGGCGGCCGTCTACCAGGCGGCGTTGGCGGCCGCCATGAAGAACAGCGTAGAGGACGAGTGGCGCAAGGCGGAAGAGGAGGAGGCGGCGCATCAGGCGCGGTTGCAGGAGGCCATCACGCTTTCCGCTTCCGGCGACTGGGCGTGCCGCCGCTAATGCCGCCGTCCCCTGTCAAGGCTGAGCCGGCGCCGTCCCCTATGCCAGCGACCCTGCGGTTCTCCTGGGATGGAGTGGTGCCCGAGTGGGTCAGAGCCCCCCTCCATTTGGCTTGGGGCGACGCCAAGGCAGGAGTAGTTCTACCTCGAACAGTGGCGGACGCGCTGGCTGGCGGAGGAGCGCGCCGACGACGAGCGCCGGATGCAGTGGGAGCGTGAGGCGGCGGAGGAGGAGCGCCGTGCCTGTGGTGTGGCAGCCCAGCCGGCGGCGGAGGACGTCGCCAAAGCCTGGGAGACGGTGTTCCCCTGGGCTGGCCCGTCGCCGACGCTCGTCAACCTCACCGGCCCCGACGATGACGACGACAACGAGGATGCCCAGGGCAGCGCGCGCCTCGTTTTTTCTGTTTTATTTATTAATGTTTTAATTAATGTAATGTGGACCCTCGCCGGCCTTTATTGCCGGCATTATGTTTAATTCCGTTTTTTAGTTTCAAAATATTTTTATTTCTTCATTTTTTGCACGCGCGTAAAAAAATGGGTCGGGTCATTATTGGGCGCAAGCGTCAACCCAAACGCAAAACCGGACGTGGGCGTCCTTTGGACCGACCAAATAGACAAAAAACGGGCAGAGCGCGCGTCCGTTTGGATTGCCCGGTTGGAGTTGCTCTTAAAGACACATGAAAGTTGTGTACAGTCGAACATGTTTTTGACCTTTTCAAACATTCTTGGTGTGCAGTTTTAAGTTACCCGCTACTCATGGAAACTCGAAAGATACAACTTTTTTAGACGTATTTGGAACTTCAATTATTTTGGAACGGAGGCCAAGCATGAGTGTTAATTCAATTGACAACTGTCGGTTCACCAGCGAGATCTTGGGCTTCTCCCTACTCTGCCTGCTTTAGGTTAAGACTAGTGTGTGGGAGTGGCGTTGTTTTTCATGGGGTTTTAGGTCTTTGGTCGGAGGTTCCAGATATGGGTTTGTGGTTTGACATCAGCGGACCAGACGGTCTCAAAGATGTATATGACTGATGGTGTTTCTTGATTCGAGGAGGGTGGGGATGATCCTTAATCGACGTGCAACAACGATAAAAACCTCGCTGACTCGATGATTATTTATCTGATGTACATTAGTCGTTTGTTTTGTAGGCAAATAGTATAACAGTGTACATTAGTTGCTCCAAGGGCAATGCATAACAGTTTTAGAGAAGAGAAAATGTCCATATACTGGATCAAGGTTTTTGATCCGGTTTTCCTCGTAAACCGGATCACGGTTTTCGACCTGGTTTCCGTCATAAACTGACTCATTTTCTTTTAATAGAGATCAATATTCAGGTGGGGATTTCTCCCCCCGGTGACATGTTCAAAAAAAAAAAAAATGTCCATATCAGTAGAGACTATATGATGACCGTGTAGATTATGTTTATTGATAAGCTCCAGTAGCTAATTTAGCACGGATAAGTAAAAAAGACAGTGGAGAACTTTTATTATATAAACTACGTGCATGCATTCATTCATAATCAAAGTTACAAACCCATACGTAGTCACATCTAGAGACACCCAGAACACAATGGATACACTTTGTAAAAAAAATCCTACAAAAAAAGCAATGAACCCTTGGAGGACAAAAAGCAAAACCACCAACAATCACCGCCTTATGCTATCGCCGCTGGAGAGAGGGGAGACACCAACATGCGCATGACAAAAGAAACACCATAGCAGACAAAGGTGTGTTTTGTCAATGAAGGTGTGTTGCGTGTCAATGAAGCAGGCCGCCATGTGGCTTGAGACCTTGTGTCTCGATGATCAGGGATCATCCCCACGTTCTTCTGCCTCCGGCTCGACTGAACTCATCCAACACTGTCGAAGAGAAGACTCGAAGCCGCCTTCCTGCACCCGCCTAACATGTGTGAGCCGGTTGTCTTCTAAATCGGGTCGCCGCCACCACACTCGAAGGAGAAAGCACCAGCGACCCCGCTGCATCCGAAACATAGCCACCAATCCCTATCATGACGCTGGAGCAAACATCGCCGCCGACGGCAAGATTGAAGCACAAAGGGCCTTCACAAAGTCGTCCTTGCCGCTGCGCCGACCAAACTTGATCACCAAACCTACTTGATATACCGTCGACGACAGATAGAAGCACCGAGTCGGAGAAGGATTAAGAGACACTATTCATAGCCGGCACGAACGCCACGGGAGCAGCAACCATGGCCGGCAGAAACAACCAGCAAAAATATATAAGTTGAAGTGCATGTCACCAAAACAATCTTCTAATTATTTTTCATACATGTACAAGCACCTAGAATCAAGTTCTACATTTATCATATTGTTTGGTCTCATGCAACCTACCAAACAACATTTGAAGTGAGCCTGACCCATATCATCCAAGTACACCAAACACACGTCTCAACTGCATGAGATCAACCTGGCCAGCCCCAGCCAAGCTCGTTCATGCGATGCAGGTTGGGTGCGCCCATGGAACTAAACACGCCCTAAGCAAACTTGCCTAAACTACACGTCGCACGCGGAGTCCGGCGACCCTCCTCTCGCCGACGACCTCCGGTCGTCAGGGGAGGCTTGCACATGTGATGTGTTGAAGAAATGACGGTTAATGCGGTGCTTCCATCTGTTGTCGTCCGTCCCGTAAAAAAAAGAGAAAAAAAAGCTGTGCAGGACGCCCGCCCAGACTGAGGATGAGGTCGGCGGCCGGAGATGATCCCGAATCAGCGGGGACGCGGACTCCGGCGTCGTCGGTCGGGGAGGCGTCCAGTGGAAGGTGGACTCGCTCCAGAGGAAGATTGCTGGCAGCGGAGAACACTGGCCCGGCGCAGTCAGTCGAAGATTCTCGAGGCGATCGGCGGAGGGAGGAGGGTTTCAGTGTGAGGAAGAAGCGGGCGACAGCGGGCAGTGAAAGGATGCTGTCCGCGGAGGAGGCCGCCTTAGCCGCCCGGCCGCTCCCTCCCCTGGAGCCCCCCTTCCCCAAATCTGGCCAACATGATGATGTGGTGGCTTGGAGTGAAGACCTAATGAAGCTCGGAGATGAAGGTGACCTATATGAACATTCTCTTGTTGTTCGCAGCAACTAAGCACAATACTTTTAATTTGCACCTTTTTTGCTAAAGCCATCCTGCTAACTACTGTTAACTTTTTTTTCCATTCTTAAGATAGTAGCCTTCTGACCCTTAGAGCGGTCAGGGGCACTAAATCCGTGAAATCTGCAATGAGCTTGGATGATAGAGGCATGATCCTGGATGTGGCCTGCTCTATTGTGAATGTACCAGCCACCGGGCCTGGTAAATTCGAGAAAACCATAAGTGTGATTCTTCCGACTGATTCTTCCTAGCCGCTGATAGTGCCCATCTCCTTGTTTGCAGATGGAAACGTGGTTGTATACTGCACCGGCATCATCACCGAGTATGATGAGGTCGGTAAGGGCGCAAAAATCTTGTCTTCTTCTAGCATCATGTGCAGCGAGGAGGGCAAGCTGCGTGACCCAAATCAGAAGGTAGCAAATTGCACCTCTTGTTTCATTCATTTAATTGTTTTTCTCCTTCCTATGTCCTGTTGTAAACTAAATCATTCAGTTCTACCCAACAGATCAGAGGAGCTCACTTTTTAGTTTCTTAGTATGGTAACCATGTGCGGCTAGTACATAGCAATAGTGGAATATGTAAGGGATAAGTATACTTTTCGTCCTCGAACTCTGCCGATAGTATAGAAATCGTCACTCAACTACGAAACCAGCAAAACTCAGTCCTCGAACTATCAAAACCGGATACTTTTCGTCCCTCGGGCGGTTTTAGTACGTGGTGAACAGTAACTCGGTGAACAGTAAAATTAAAAAATTTAAAAAAAACTTGAATTTTACAGCATCAAACATACTCTGGTGCGCAAGGCACGTGCAAAATTTCATGGTGTTTCGACATTCGAGCAGCTCGTGGCAAAGAAAAAGCTGAAAGTATGTACGTCGGTGAACAATAAATTCAAAAAAATAGCAAAAAAATTCAAAACGATATGATTTTTTTTGGCATCAAAGATGCTTAGGTATGCAAGATGCGTGCACAATTTCGTGATCAAATGACATACGCGGAGCTCTAGCCAAAAAAAACAAAAATAGCGCACTTTTTCAAAAAAAAATCTGAGCCAAATTTTGTTTTTTTTGCAACGAGTTCGTACAATGCCCAAACACCACGAAAATTTGCACGCACATTCCGCACCCAAGCCTCTTTGATGCCGAAAAAATTCATATCGTTTTGAATTTTTTTGCTATTTTTTTTGAATTTACTGTTCACCGACGTACATATTTATAGTTTTTTCTTTGCCACGAGCTGCTCGAATGTCGAAACATCACGAAATTTTGCACGTGTCTTGCGCACCAGAGTATGTTCGATGCTGTAAAATTTGAGATTTTTTTGATTTTTTTTTGCTATTTTTTTGATTTACTGTTCATCGAGTTACTGTTCACCACGTACTAAAACCGCCCGAGGGACGAAAAGTATCCGGTTTTGATAGTTCGAGAACTGAGTTTTGCTGGTTTCGTAGTTGAGGGACGATTTCTATACTATCGGCAGAGTTCGAGGACGAAAAGTATACTTATCCCAATATGTAAAGATGTATATTGATCTAAAGGTAGTTCCGTTTCTCGAACATGAGCATCAAAGGTATTTCTGTTTCTCGAACACGAGCATCAAGCATGGCTTTTGTCCGCCTCATGGTAACCACCGACGTCTTGCTCTCACTTCTTCTCTGCAACCGCATCTTCTTCTATGCCACCTCTATGCCGCCGCATCACTCCTCTCTAAGTCGCTTCTAATTGCATGTTGTCATCTTCTCCAAACTCAGTGAATCACATGCGTTGTTGCCGACTCATTAGATGCCTCACCTTCATATGCTAACTAAGAGGTAGACATTCAACATTCATCTCCCGCAAACGACAGCAGCATCAACAGGTTTTCACGTGGCGACTTTGCTTCTGACGCCACTCCACAAGCAGCCATTGCCCATTGCGAGAGGCTTGAGCTCCAGCAGGTGTTGGCATCGCCTTATACCTTTTAAACAGCCCCCTAAACATGGAAGATGTCATAGTTCACATTGGATTAGTGACTATGGATTCTCTGATATCTTTCTGGATTTAAGCCTTATCACTGCACAAAATTATAGGGAGAAGCCTATATTTAGATTTCGAGAACTTAAACATCGTAGGTTGAAATTTTCGACATCCTGGAAATAGCAGTTTGTACCATGTTTCAGATGTATAGTTTCAGTGCTTTCTGGTCCTTCAGATCTCAGTTTTTTGCTCACCCAACTGTCTAACATAGAGAACTTGATAATTTTATTACACTGGCATCCATATATATATATATATATAAGTTTTGAATGGAAATGACTTTTTCTATTTACACTTTACTCACTTGTATGGAAATGTTTTTCGAAACACCTCTTGGCTATTAACTAATTTCACAAGCACCTCCCTTTTTGCACAAAAGCACCTCCTAGTAGTAGCCTGAAAGCTTCCTCGCTTTTGGATCCAACATCCTTCACAGAAATATTTTTCTGGCTGCATCATAAGTAGTACAATACTTATATATTCAGAAACATCCATAGGATGAACCAACACACCATGAGATAGGTACAATACTAATAACGGAAACATCCATAGGATGAACGAAGGACAACATGGGATTGGTGTGTGCACAAAATAAAGGTAAATGCACGACTTTTAAGCCACAATATTTACTCATGCGACAATTAGAAAATAACATAATTCGCCGTGTTTTCTGATATGTGAGCTCTACTCTAGCATATGGTCAAAATATCATACAAAACTTGCAGTAAATTCTCCGAATCAACTCGCATAGCAGGATCAGTTTCTGAAGAAAGCAAATCAGGATTTCCGAAAATTTTAAGGACACGATTCAAGACTCATGCTGTGGTTCAAACATATTAGCTCCAAGACAATATTTTATTACAATCTCTGTCACATCAAGCATCAAACATATTAGCTCCAAGTTCCTTCCTAAGCATAGCATATATTTTCCATACACAACTAAATAACGTTCTGCTTAGCATTTCCAAGGATACACAAGGTGATAGTTGATATACCATCACAAGAGTGCAGACACGAATAAAAGGAAAGCATCATGTAACATCCAAGAAAAAAATGTCTTATATGAAAATTCAAGGCTCCCAATACAAAGAGGTGGCTCTCAAATGATTTTTTCTTTGTTGTTTGTTATGAAGTTTAGTTTAAGTAACAATATTACTCTGTCTTATCTAATGAGAATTTCTTCTTTTAGGTATCAGTTCACCTGTCAAATGACACTGTTGTGGAGGCACGTGTGTTGTTTTTCAATGACCACTATGGCGTTTCTTTTCTGGATATCAACACGGAGTTTCCTTTGGTGCCGGCTACTTTGGGCTCTAAACCATACTATGGACAAAATGTGTTTGTCTTAGATCGAGATGATGAGTATGCTTTGGTTGTTAGCCGCGGTTCGATTCCGTATTTGGAGAAACCTTTATTTGAAAGGAACCACTACATGTTTGCCAGCTATAATAGCTCTTTGGTAAAAAAATGTATTCTGATGTTTCGTATGCTTGTTATATCATCATGCTGAACTCATGTTTAACCTTGTTCTATTTTTATGCAGACTTGCATATGTGGGCCGGTAATTGACAATAATGGCGAGGTTATAGTGCTGATTACCTCACATCTCCCACAATCAGCCATTTTATCTATCTCCATAGTGAAAAAGTGCATCCAGATGTGAAATAAATTTGGGTATGTTCCTATATTTTATCCTTTATAACAAAACCATATCAAGGAGACTTTTAGTTAATGACTATTCCCATCCAGAATTATTTGGCTCTAGAATATCGATTAGTCTGGAACTGGCTTAATAGAGGTCCAGCAAGGAATCGTCCCCTGAGTCTTGGTTGGACTTATCCCGTCTAGAATAGGGAGACTCTGAATCTGTTTGAATTATTTGGTAATCCAAGCAACCATGAATACCATAAGCATATTTGTCCATTTGACTAGGACATTAATAGGCTAGATACCTACTACAGTTTGTGCAATATTGACCAGACATCTGTGCAAGACTAGGATCCAACTAATTCTAAGCCTATTGCCTAAGACTAGCACAAAACTATTGGTCCGACACACTTCAAAATTGAGCAAAAATTGAATGGACGAACATTTTAGAGCCTTTGCCTGCGGTTAATTGATCAAACTGCTGGTAACGTTAAGTTTGATCATTTGGAAATGTCTGGATCTACAATTATTTGCTAGATAGGAGTACTAAAGAACCTGACTTGTTGCAGCCGCATTGCTCATCCTATTCATCACCTTGAGCTAAAGACTGTGCGGATGTTGGATACGGTTTACAGAGATGAGCTTTGGGCCCGCCACAGTATCAAGAGTGGATTTATTGTAGCTCAGGTATCCTCAAGCACACACATGTCTTTTCCTTTTGACTATTCATAATTATGAAGTTTTTTCTACCAAATTTCTGCTATTTTTCAAAACCGGAACATAGTAGAGGTATAACTTCTAAATTTGCTTAGGTGTGTCATGACTCTACCGTTGAAAAGATTGGCCTCCGAAGAGGGGATGTGATTAACTTGGTTGACTTGGATCATCGTTCTACTGTAGTTGAGGTACTAACTTTCTAGCATTGTAGATAAGTTAGTTTAGTTGTACCTACTACTTAGAGCTAATATGGTCAAACTGTGTGTTCTAGCTTGAAGAATTTCTTCTTGGTCTTGGTTGGGTCTTCTTGGAGAAGAAACTTGGTTCGCACTCAACCATAGATGTCAAGGTATATTAGCAAAAGAAATAAAGTGTGAATTTGTGATAAAAAATAACCAACAAATTGTATGGCAATTTTTTGTTTGTTTGCAGATACGAGTTCATGATATTCGTGCAAAAACAAGTGTTTGCACTATTTTGCCTTATGGGATTCAGCGATGCTGTAGTGCACTCATACTATTCATCAGGTAGGTGGCCCAACTTGCTTACCTGGGATAGTTTAGTAATTTAGATGAGAAAGTTTCTTCCTTTTTTTTAATCCAAAATGACTCTATCCGGTTTTGCTATTGCTGATGCATATGAATTTACTCTGTTTATGTAGTCGCTACCTGCACAATGGTCAGCATACACAGTTTGTTTCATTATTAAGTAAACTAGGCTTAAACAAATGTTAACTATAAAATGCTTTACTTATTTGGGTTTGTGTGTACTACAGCCTCATTCCAGTCCGTGACGATGTGAATTAGGGATCTCGTCATGACAAAGATTAGCTTAGGTCGGTGTATGGTTCGTGGCTCTATGCTGGTCTCACTGTAAACATCATCTCAGGATACAGCAGTAGGCAGCACCAGCGGCACCTCAGTCTTAAAAATTAAATTTTGCTCTATGATTTTAGTTTTTTTTCTTCTTGCGGGTGACTATGCTTTTAGGTATCACTTGCCGCTAACTTGGATGACTCATTGTGATGAGTGCTTCAAAAAACGTCTTATATTAAGTTACATAGGGAGTATCTATGTTGAGCCAATCGTTCAGTCTAAACTTTGAGCAGGCTTGAACACAACGCATGCTCATGGCCCGAGGTAGAGTAATAGCAGAAAAGTTATTCTAGTATTTGCCTATAAGCTTATTCAGAATAGGAGTGCTACATAGGCATATGCTAAAGGGAGAGGAATCCATTTATTATTTATTTCTCAGCCTGGGCCCAGAAAAGTTATTCTAGTATTTGCCTATAAGCTTATTCAGAATAGGAGTGCTACATAGGCATATGCTAAAGGGAGAGGAATCCATTTATTATTTATTTCTCAGCCTGGGCCCAACTATGTATAGAAATATCTGTTATTGTCTGCATTGGCAGCAAAGTTACGGTGCTAAATTTGGTGCAACCAATGCAGACATTGAACTGTATATCA
Organism: Thinopyrum elongatum; assembly: GCA_011799875.1. Classification (NCBI taxonomy): domain Eukaryota; kingdom Viridiplantae; phylum Streptophyta; class Magnoliopsida; order Poales; family Poaceae; genus Thinopyrum; species Thinopyrum elongatum. The sequence goes on along the minus strand of CM022297.1, from coordinate 284,492,685 downwards.
TGCAGCTTATAAGATACAATGTATTGTAAAGTAACTTGAACTTCTTAGGTGTGATTTACCCGACGAATTTGTAGCTTGGTGCATGATTGCAAAGCTATCTCCATGAAGAAGTTTCACCGCTACTGTGAAACATAAGAGACATGGAAAATCTAATACTCCTCTAATGTTATATTAAATCAGTGATAATTATTATGGATCGGAGGAAGTAACGTCTTTTGATGTTGTGGAGAAAAAATAATCTAATAGGGTCACTTGATGTTGTGAAGAAAGTTCGGCTAAAGACACTAAAAATACTACTGAGAAAGAAGACGAGAGCCAGTTTGAGCAAACAAAGTCGAGTTTACTTGAAGCTTGAAGAATGGAGAAGAGGAGAAAGGAGACAAGGGCCAGTTTGCACAAACAGAGTCGAGTTTACTCGAAGCTTGAAGAATGGAGAAGAGGATAGGAAATAGTCCACTGCTTTTGAACGAATAGGAGGGCTGTTAAGCTAAATTCAACTCTGTCAAAAGCAACGTTGGTTGTATGGTTTCATCAAAAGAACCTCAGATACGAAAACTGAAACCGAAGGGTATGTAGGCAGTTAGAGCATCTACAACCGGATATAGCACATCTAACCCCCTAAGTGACCGGTCAATCCTCATATGACCATGTCCACAACCGGGTACCTCAAATTTGACCCCTCAAAACCATGGTATCTACGCAATGTGAGAAATTATCTACGTCGATCATTATACCGACATAGACAGACATAGATGAACATAGTTCAAACTAAATTCCATACAGACATATAAACACAGTTCATCAAACCAAAAGATTTAGTTCATCACAGGCAACATAGATAAAAACTAAACATAGACGGAGCGCGATGTCGGACATCACCACTTCCGAGCCCACTGCCTCTTGCGGCATGCGGCCCACGCCTCGGATTCGGGCGTCTGCGTCCACGCCAGTGCGGGCACGAGGACCCAGCGGTGACTGGGGACACCATCCGGAGCAAGTAGAGAAGGGCTCCGAGAGGGGTGTGTGTGGGGGGGGGGGGGGGGGGGGAGCGCCCTCGTGATAGGACAGTGCCGTCGTCCGCACTGCCGGACGACGGGGGACGGCATGGGGATAGAGCTTCCGCTTCTGCCCTGTAGCCGCAACGCGATGCGGACAACGAGCTCCTACTCGTTGTCTGCCTCCGCCTCGCGCAACAGCGACTCCCAGTTGACTGGGTAGTCGACGTCGGACGGTGTGCTGTTGGAGCTTGACATTGGATCGGAATAGGAGGGGAGGGAAGAGGAGACGAGGGAGAGTGTTGTGAAGACGGCGAATGTGGTTTGACTGCGGTCTAGGGTTCGTCCGGGTGGTAATATTTGTGGAGTCCAGATGTGCCAGATTGGGCCAGTCCGACGTGACGAACGCGTACGGGCCTCCTCGTACCCATCCCAAATTTGAGCTGGGTTATAGGAGTGTCGGTCTGCCCGGAGATCTGCGGGCAGTTTTGGAAGGCCGGCTAGGTCAGGTTTTCGTGACCAAGCATTGGTCGAGGCGTCTATCTGGTCAGTTTGGGGAGCGAGTCTGTAGATGCCCTTATATTAACTCGTGTGAATGAGATCTGTGGCGTTCAAGTAAGAATAATAGTAGAGCCAATTGCTAATTTTATTTTAGTAGTGATCTATAACTAATCTAGTAGTCAAAATGTATAGTTAGTTATATGTATGTGTGAGCAGAGCGTAGCTTAAATGGTTATGTTCCTTGTGGTGGAATTAACCTATCAAGATTTAAGTCTTAGACTTGCACTGGCACTCATATTCTGATGACTTCATCAACTTTAAGGTATCACGCCGGTTCAGTATCTGCTTCTCTTTTCTTTTTCAACTCGATAAAAATATAACGTGTCAATTTTTGTAACCTACTTACGTCACTTCTTATATTTTCTCTAAACAGCTATGGAGTAAGTATACATCTCAATTTCTCACCCAAAAAAAGTATATATCTCAACAATGATTCACTAAAAGTAGGCTTTTGAAATACTGTCGAAAATAGTGTTAGAGCAACTCCAAAAACTCCCCTATCTCTAAAATAAATGTCCCGTAAAATGTCCTTAACTTCGGAGGATCCCATAAAAATGATTTTTTCTTCCCACATGTTTACGGAAAGATCATCTTCTCGTATCTTTTTGACGAGACCTTCATTGTGCAACCCCCCGAAATGTTGCCGCCCCATCGGAACGCCACCTGCCGCGCCCACCACTATGCCATCTCGCCTTCGTGTTGCCCGCCACCACGCCATCTCGCGTTTGTGTCGCCCGCCTCCACGCCATCTTGTGCTCGCGCTGTCGCCCGCCGGCGGCCAGCGCATCGCCTCGCGCCGCCCCTCGCCTGCGGCCACTGCACCACCAGTCGTCATGTGTGTCCCTGGCTGGCAAATCCTAGGCAATTGTCTATTTTTTTCAATTAAAAATAAATAAATATTGATTTACGGAAAGAAGTTTAGGAGAACTGACAAAATTTGCTCCCAGACTACTTCCTCTAACTTTTATGGGAAACAAAAAGACCAATTTTACGGAAAGATTTTGTAGGGAGTTGTTGGAGTTTTTTTCTTCATGGTAATATATGTCTCATTTATAGCATAAGGATTATTGTATAAACCACGCACATACCGACCTGATAAAACTGAATAAATAGTAGAACGCTAGTCTTTGCACAAAGAAACATCAACCAAAAAGTAAAATGAACTGTAGTCTTTACACAAAGGAACACCAACCAAGAAGTAAAATTACAAATAAGACCGAAGAAACCTTTGAGCTTTACACCAACGCCGGTCACCTGTCTCTGGCATCACCATATCAGCCAACAAAGGAAAAATATCACCGCCACACCCGAGCTCGACGCGGCTTCATCGCTGATATGCAGCTTTGCAGACTTCCAAGGTGGCTCGCCAAAGACGAATTCATTATCGTTGAACGAATCAGATCGGGGCAACACTCCGGACATGCCATCAAACTCCATATCCGACATCCTCATATGATTAAGACGTCAGAGGAGGAAACTATACCTGCCATTCACGTACCACAAATCTAGCACACGATCCATCATCTTTCAAATGCCGCCGATGCATACCACAATTTGTATTCGCTTCTGAACTACCTCCCAAGCTCTGCGCCGACGCCGGAGCAAACGTCGTGGCAACGGTGAAGCCCGAGGACACATGTTTGAGGATGCCACCGCCACCGCACTATCCTTAGTTGAACAGATTGGATTCTAAATCCATCCCTAACCATATGACAGATCGCCGTGTCGGAGTAGATCTGAAGAAACTTTATGACGGCGGAGGAAGCCGCCGGAGGAACTCTCTGGCGCGAGACCACCTTTCCTTCCAGAGGAGGAAAGAACGATACGTCTATCTAAAAGAAAAATACATCTAAAAACCGGAATCGAGTGGTATGTACCCATTTGATTTAACAAAATAACGTGTCTGAGTGATGTCAAAGAAATTAACGGTGTTAACAATGCTCAAGGTTCATAACCCTCACAAAAATCGTAGTTTTGAAGTATGAATGTTGAAACGGTAGCAGTCAATTACAGGCTTAACAATGCTGGAGCTAATAATTTGGGAAGAACCAGCCACGGCGAGCCCAGCCGACCGAGGGCAAACCTCGCCGGCCGTCGTCGGGGTAGATGGTCTCCTCGAGGCGCGCCCACTGGCTCTCCATGTTCACCACCCTGACGACACCGTCAGGGTGGCCCTGCCTGTCCAAGAGGTAGACGCAGTTGACGCGGCACGCCGGGAAGTCCGCCGGCGAGAGCGCGAACGCTCGGTTCCGGCCCAGGAACAGCGCGTGCCAGCCAAGGTCCTCCACCCGCACCAGCCGCACAGCACCGTCCCCGACTAATTCCACCCTGTGCACCTCGACCACGCGCGTGCTGCCGCCGCCTGCGCTGCTGCCCTCGTCGTCAGCGTCGGCGTCGCCCTCGTTGTCCGAGTTGTAGTCCGTCTCGTCGCGCACCGACACGAGCAGCAGCTGGCCGTCGCACTCCACGAGGTGCGCGTCGAGGGCGACGGACCTGCCGCTTCCTGGGACCAGCTCGTCGTCATCGGATCCACCGCCGCCGCCGTCGCCGTTGACCTGCTCGAGCGGGATTTTACGGCAGGGGGCGCACCGCACTCAAGCTCGCAGATGACGCAGAGCTGATTCTTGAAGGCCACGTAGAACCGCCCCCTGTAGTGCTCGACCCCGGCGTACCCGGCGGCGCTGAAAGCCAGGGGCGTCCAGGCTCCCGTGGCGGAGCTGTAGTACGCGATGCGGTTGGCCGGGAAGCCGGCGGCCACCGCGGCCCACTCGGTGGCCCCGCCCGGATCGGCCGACAGCACGACGGTGGCGACGTCGTGCCACTTCTTGAAGAAGGAGATGGGAGGGAGCGGGATGCGCCGGCCGGTGACGGGGTTGACCAGCGTAATCGCCTTGGGGACGGCCGTGGGGTCGGAGAGCACGAGGTAGCCGTGGGAGGAGGAGAGGTACTCCAGCCCGGGAGGCACAGCGGCGGCGAACGGCACGAGGCGGCCGGCCTGGGAGAGCCAGAAGGACGACATGGCGGCGCCCTGGCCGGAGCGGTCGGTGCGGGAGCCGACGAGCCATGGCCGCGGGCGCCAGAACGCCGCCACGGCGGCCCACCTCTGGCAGACGGCGCGGAAGCGGACGCGGTCGGCGTCGGAGGGGAGCAGCGCGAAGATGGCGAGCACGAGGTCAGCGGGCAGCTCGGACCACTCCATGCGGGTACCGCCGCACGCCATGGAGGAACAGCTGCGCCGCCGAGGAGGAGAGCCCATGTACTATGTGTGTGTGATAAAAAATACGGAGAATATCCGGCGCGTTGCCTCTTTTCCTTTATATTTTTCTGCGAATCGCGTTGCCGCTTTGGCTCCGACGGGGATTTTGCGGTGCCTTCCTTTTGATGGAAAGAATTTGGAGGAAATTAAAGCGGAAATGTGGTAGCGTGGAACGCATGGATGGACGCGTTTCGGGTCCGGTCAATGTATTATGTGTGATGTACCACTGAACACGGATAGGGAAGTTTCGTAGGTGATGGTGCACGTGTTTTCTCCGATGGCCTGGCCGCTGTGGCGGAGCTACGTTGAAGGCTGCAGGGGCCATGGCCCCCCAGTCTTCTGGCCTGCCAAACATACATATTTATGTTTGGCATCTCTAAAGGATCCTAACTAGCTCCGTCACTGCCCAGCCGTCCCTAAGTCTTTTTTTTTTTGAACATGAAGATGCCCCGAAGGGCCTGGATGCCATTAACTTTCAGCGGTGCACATACAAAGTACATCAAGGGCCTGAAAAGATAAAGGAAATACAAAGCAGTCCCTAGCTTTTACAGAGAGGACCCTAAAAGTAAACAAGAAAACGCAATCAGGTCCTTTGCACTCGCCGGAGAAACGCGAGCTCAGCTTGCAGCCATCCTCGCCGGAGCCGGGGACGAAACCACTTGGCACCGAGAGGAAGGGGAACGCTGTCGTGAACTCGAAAAGGGGCCTCCGCATGGAGGTTGAAGAAGCCTCAACGATCATCGTCGGCTTCGCGAGAGACCACCAGCTGGTCATCAGAGTCGGTCGCCAACACATGGGCCACCGAGAATGTTCACCTTGCAACAGCGGCATCGCCACTCCATAGCAGCCCGAGACCCGTACGCGAAGCTCCACCTCCATCTCCTTTCTTCCACCTCCATGGCGCAGTGAAGAAGAACAGAGGGCAGCACTCGCCTGCAAATCCCGCCTGCCCAGGCAGGCCTTATTTACGGAGTAGCCGTCAGGCCCTCGCCCCGCCGCTTGCGGCTCCAACCACTGGAGCACCACGACGAGGAAGAGCACCACCAGGCAGCGCCAGTTCCGGCCGAGGAAATCCAGCGCTGTCCTCCCGGCATGTCGCTGAACTCCGGCATCTCGCCAAACACCAGCATCACGCCGTAAACCCTACTACAACTACTAATCCTACTAGATCTACAGCTATGCACAACGCCGGTGCCTCTTCTTAGCCTCCAGCGGACGGCAGCGCCGTCGGCATGGGCATCGGGAGGGCCCGAGCCGTCGAAGTCGCTGGTCGCCTCCCTCTTCGCCCTTATCCTTTTCCTGTCTAGTTTAAGTCGCTGGTCCCCACGTCTTTTTCGAGTTTCTATATACGACGGGGTTGTGGTGATGCACGTCCAGGCCGGCCTGGGTCACGTTGCCGTTGCGCTGCGACGTGCGCGTGAGTTTTTTTTGTTAACAACGCAAGCGCTCATATACACGCGCATACACTCATCCATATGAACGCACACACTATCCCTATGAGCACCTCCGAAAGACTGAGCCGGCATATCATCTTGAAATTTATGAAGTCGCCGTAGGCACCTCGTCATCGACGGGAACGTCTCCTCCCACTGAATGCGCATCGCCGAAAATCCTGAAATAAATCCAGGAATAAATGCGAGCACCAGGATTTGAACCCTGGTGGGCTGGGGATACCACAGTCCCTCTAACCATCCAACCACAGGTTGGTTCGCGACGTGCGCATGAGTTGGGTTGTTCGGTGTGGACTCTTACCGTCGTCGAAGTACTGGCGCGTGCTTATTTTTTAGAAAGTATGGTTGCATTCAAATCATTGAATAATGCTCCCTTCGTTTCTAAATGTTTGTCTTTTTAGAGATTTCAAATGAACTACCACATACGGATGTATATAGACATATTTTAGAGTGTAGATTCACTCATTTTGCTCCGTATGTAGTTATTTGTTGAAATCTCTAGAAAGACAAATATTTAGGAGCGGAGGGAGTACATAGTTCTTGACCCGTACAAGCACACACTATGACACGCACAAAGAACCAGAAAAACAGAAAGCACCCTAAAACAACCAGTAGTAACACACGAAGATCTCCCGAGCTTTGTGCCATTATTCCTAAACCTTGCGAGAAGACCCATGCAACACAAGAATTTATAACCAGACCCAAGCAGGTCATCATCTTCAACCATGACATAATCGCCGCCGCGCTGCTCCCCTTTTCTTCGCACCCGCGCCGAAAAGATAAGGACACAGATGTGCATCCAACACGTCTGCACTAGCCTGCATTGGTGTGTGTTTTAATTCATGTATGTGATATATTAAACCACATCAATAATCCATTAAGTGCATGTTTCCCTCCTCCTCTACAGGTGACCTCCAACAATTAGGGTTTTCGCCTATCTGGTGGGTGTCGACGCTGGTCCGCCCCGCGCTTCGACGGCCTTATTGGTCTTGGCGGCGCGACGGCTCATCGCTGGCGGCAGGATTCCATTCTTTCTATAGGTAGTCTTAGTGTTTATGGCGAGGCGGCAACATCTGAGAGTCGGAATAATATCTTCATTGTCGTATCCCCACTCCAACAGTGTGTTTGGTGTCAATGGAGGGTGGGTATGTGGAAGTGTGTCTTTGACTGCTACTTGGATCTGTCGACGCTTGTCCTTGGCATATCTATTTGTATCTGGTCGAGGTTTGATTTGGCTAGGCATTGTGGTCTACATTTCTCATCGTTGACACCGGTTGCTACTCTTGTGTGTTGATCCTTCAGGGTCTTAGCACGATGATTTCCTGATTGGCGGCTACAACAAGGTTTTCCCAGCTTCAGCGAGGAAGGGACATTTCGACATCGCACCTTCAGCTTGCTTAAGTGCTTGCATTTGTCGCTAGGTGGTCCATTGCAATTTTCTTGCTTTTATTTTTAGTTTATACGACAATTGAACTTTGAGCTTGGGCTCACCCGCACTCTGTGATAGTAAATTTGAAAATAATAGTAAAAAAATTCAAAAAATTTGAACATTTTTGGCATCAAAGATGCTCAGCAGCTCAGGTGAGCAAGGAACGTGCAAATTTTTGTGATGCTTGGCTATTTGAGGAGGTCGTGAAAAGAAATCAAGTCCAAATAGTCATGGCCTCCTCAGATGTCCAAACCGCATGAAATTTTGCCTGCACATCGTGTTCTCGAGCATCTTTCATGCAAAAAAAATATATTAAAAACAATCCAGACTTAATTTGACTTTACTGTTCATGCCCGGATGCAGATGAGCTCGGCACTGAATTTCCGCATCCTTTTGTACCTGCCTTGAAAGGGTTGTTGAAAGTGCAACTAATCCCCGGGTGGTTTTGGTAATTCATAACAACATATAGCTCATTGAACTAATATCCATTCAAGTCTAAAATTTCAGAAAGTTCAATGAATGGCATGGCATGGACTAGAGATGTGGACCCCTCAAAATGCTAAAAACACATATTGGCAAAAGCTCAAGACTCTTCATTTATATTTTAGTGATCCAAGATCACATTGAGTTCATAGGAAAGCCAATACTATTAAAAGGGGATGAGGTGTTGCTTAATGTTCTACTTGCTCAAAATGCTTAGTGATATTGCTCCAAAGCCCTCAACCACTTTCTCATTCCAAATATGTCCAAAACCCAAAGTCAAACTCGGCCCCACCGAATTTTCCTATCCGGCGCCACCGAGTTCATTTGACATAGCCACTGCCAGAAACCCTAGCACCTCGGTCACACCAATACAAATCTCGGTCTTACCGAGATGGCCCTGCAAACTCTCTGTTTCCCTTTGTAACAGTTCGGTCTCATCGAAATGAGCGATCATTCACACCAAGTTTGCTTGACCAACTCTCTGTTTGCTCTTTGCTGAAATCGGTCTCACCGAGTTCACGCAATCGGCGCCACCGAGATGAGGTTTTGCCCTAGCCCTAGCACATCGGTCCCACCGAGTTGTTCCAGTCGGTCCCACCGAGATTCCTAACGTTCACATTTTGAACTGAATCGGTCTCACCGAGTTCCTCTATTCGGTCTGACCGAGTTGGGTCAAATGTGTGTAACGATTGGATTTTGTGTGGATGCTATATATACCCCTCCACCCCCTTCTCCATATGTGGGAGAGCCATCAGAACGTGCCTACACTTCCAGCTTACATTTTCTGAGAGAGAACCACTTACTCATGTGTTGAGATCAAGATATACCAATCCTACCACAAGAATCTTGATTTCTAGCCTTCCCCAAGTTGCTTTCCACTCAAATCATCTTTCCACCATATCCAAATCTGTGAGAGAGAGTTGAGTGTTGGGGAGACTATCATTTGAAGCACAAGAGCAAGGAGTTCATCATCAACACAACATCTATTACCTTTTGGAGAGTGGTGTCTCCTAGATTGGTTAGGTATCGCTTGGGAGCCTCCGACAAGATTGTGGAGTTGAACCAAGAAGTTTGTAAGGACAAGGAGATCGCCTACTTCGTGAAGATCTACCCGAGTGACGCAAGTCCTTCGTGGGCGATGGCCATGGTGGGATAGACAAGGTTGCTTCTTCATGGACCCTTCATGGGTGGAGCCCTCCGTGGACTCGCGCAACCGTTACCCTTCGTGGGTTGAAGTCTCCATCAACGTGGATGTACGATAGCACCACCTATCGGAACCACGCCAAAAATCTTCGTGTCATCATTGCGTTTGCACTCTCCAAACCCTTCCCTTTACCTTCATATGCAATGTTTTACTTTCCGCTGCTACACTCTTAGAATTGCATGTGTAGGTTGATTGCTTGACTTGTTCTAATTGCTAAAATCTGCCCATAACTAAAATTAGGAAAATGTTATATTTTTATTTGATCAAGTAGTCTAATCACCCCCCTCTAGACCTACTTTCGATCCTACAAGTGGTATCAGAGCTTTGGCCTCCATTTGCCTTGATTTCCATAGCTTTGGTAATCATAGCCTTGGTTTCACAACCTGGGAGAGTATGGCATCTAGCGAGGGAAATTACCACCGTAGATGTCCTTACTTTTGATGGTACTAATTTTGCTAGTTGAAAGCATAAGATGAAAATGCATATTCTTGGTCATAACCCCGCCGTTTGGACTGTTGTGCGCATTGTCTTGCAAGGTGATTTCTTCGAGGATGGAAAAGAACCGGATCGTGAAGCGTCCGCGGAAGAAATGAAGATGCTGCAATATAATGCTCAAGCTTGCGATATTCTCTTCAACGGATTGTGCCCCGAAGAATTGAAAAAAATCAGCCGCCTTGAGAATGCAAAGGAAATTTGGGATACTTTGGTTGATATGCACGAAGGTACCGAGTCCGTCAAGGAATCAAAATTGGATGTGCTTCAAAGTCAACGTGACAAGTTCAAGATGAAGGATGGTGAAGGAGTCGCTGAGATGTACTCTAGGCTTGCTCTCATCACAAATGAGATTGCCGGCTTAGGAAGCGAAGAGATGACCGACAAATTCATCATCAAGAAGATCCTAAGAGCCTTGGATGGAAAATATGATTCCGTGTGCACCTTGATCCAAATGATGCCCAATTACAAAGATCTCAAGCCCACGGAAGTCATTGGTGGAATTGTTGCTCATGAAATGTCACTCAAGGATAAGGAAGAGCTCCACAACAAGTCAAGTGGTGCTTACAAAGCTTCATGTGATGCTCCTACAACATCAAGTGAGAAGCAAGTCTCCAATGAAGAATTGAGCTTAATGGTGAAGAACTTCAACAAGTTCTACAAGAATAGAAGCAAAGAGAGAAGCTCCAAGTCAAGATCCTACAATGACAAAAGATCTTCTAGTCATGATCGTAATTGCTACAATTATGGAAGACCCGGACACTACTCAAATGAGTGTACAACTCCCTACAAGAAAAGAGAAGATTCACCAAAAAGGAGAAGTAAAAGAGATGAATCACCACCAAGAGAGAGAAGGAGTAGAGATGATCATTATGAACAAAGACCCTCTCGTAGAAGCAAGGATTTGGAAAGGAAGTCATCAAAGAGCTACACAAGACGAAGACATCAAGCTCACGTTGGTGAATGGGTATCCGGTTTCGACTCCGACAACTACTCCGAGAGAACCTATCACTCCGACTCAGAATATACTCAAGATGAAGGTGTTGCCGGTCTTGCACTTGTGCCATCCAACTCCTATGACATATTTGACTCACCAAATAAAGGAATTGGAAGATGCTTCATGGCTAAAGGTCCTAAGGTATCACACCCCGAGTATGTTGATTTCAGTAGTGATGAAGATGATTTGCTAGGTGATGATGATTTACTTGTTGACAACACTAGTGATGAAAACTATGATGAACTTGCTAGTAATCATGTTAATCAAGATAAAACGAATGACAATGATAAAAAGGAGATTGAGCGTCTAACTAAAGAACTAAACACTCTTAAGTTAGCTCATGCAACAACTCTAGAGGATCATAGAGAGCTCCTAAGGACTCATGAGAAGCTACGCTTCGAGAAGCTAAATTTAGAGCAAGAGCATGGGTTCCTAAAAGCAATCAATGATGATCTTCGAAAGAAGAGTTCTTCTTACATTGCCAAGCGTTTACTCTTGTCTACTTATATGCCACAAGTAAAATCTAGCAATAAGAACAAGAAAGATTCTTCCTCTAGTAGTAACAATAACAAAGTTAAATCCAATATTGTTGCTTCTAGTAGTTCTCTTGATTCCACTAATGATTCTCTTAGCCAAGTTACACTTGAGCAAGAAAATAGCTTATTGAAGGGAATTATAGAGAAAGGTGTTTACAAGAGCCTTGCCGGAAGTAAGCAATTTGAGGAAATTGTACGCAAGCAAGGAAGGCACCGGAAGAATCAATGTGTTGGTTTTGAACGAAAGTTCAATGCTAATGGAGTTGAGTGGGAAGAAGATCAATACCCACTGTTCAAGATATCTTCCAATGTTCCGATAAATTGGCCGATTTATCGCTTACCGTTGTCTGACCGATAAGATAAATTGGCCGATAAATCAGCCGATATGACGATAAATCGGCCGATATGCCGATAAACTGGCCGATTTACCCCTTATCATGCGTCGACCGATAAGTTCCCGATAAGCGATATCCCCAACATTATCAATACCCCAAGACGAAGTTTGTTCCTCAACAAGAGAAGTATGACCCCACTTCTTTCAAGGGAACACAAGCTCAAGATGATCTTCCACCACAATACCACAAGCTAAAAGGCAAGGACAAGCTTGAAGAAGAGATTGATTCATTTGAAGAAGCTCCTAAGGCCATGGTCAAGTGGGTTCTCAAGACTACATCAAGTTCTACTTCATCAAGTACGACTACAACTCCAAGGATTCCCATCAAGTTGATGTGGATCCCAAAGAAGAAGAACTAGAGAGTTCTTAAGGGTGACTCCGCCAACATACTTCACTCATATTCATTTTGGTGAGAACTTATGCAATCAACTTTCATATCTTGCACTAGTTCATGGAGTCACAAACCCTCTTGTTGGTAAGACAAGGGATAAGGTAACCTAATGCTTTCATGGACATCATCATATGTGTGTTTCACTCTATGTCTATGGATATCCTTGTATGTTCCTTGTGGGACTAACTGTTGGCGTACGACACCTATGGGATCGCGTAGATCCCTTTCACGGTTCGGCAGGGAGAGAGGTATGCACAAAGGGTAGATCCAACGATCAACGTGAGGGGATTTTTACTCAGGTTCGGGCCGTTGAGAAGCGTAATACCCTACTCCTCCTTTGGTTTATTGTGAGTGATTAAGCCCAAGCTCCAGGAGCGCTAGCGATGAAAAGTATGTTCGAGCAGCAGCTACGCATGCAGAATGGGCCAGAGAGTCCTCCTCCCTGTAGCTACGCCTTGGGCCTCCTTTTATACGTCCAAGGGGTCACCAACAGTGGCGTACAGTACATACAAGAGGTGTAAAGTTGCTACAGTGTTTAAAGATGTCGGCGTACGACACCTATGGGATCGCGTAGATCCCTTTCACGGTTCGGCAGGGAGAGAGGTATGCACAAAGAGCAGATCCAACGATCAACGCGAGGGGATTTTTACCCAGGTTCGGGCTGCTGAGAAGCGTAATACCCTACTCCTCCTTTGGTTTATTGTGAGTGATTAAGCCCAAGCTCCAGGAGCGCTAGCGATGAAAAGTATGTTCGAGCAGCAGCTACGCATGCAGAATGGGCCAGAGGGTCCTCCTCCCTGTAGCTACGCCTTGGGCCTCCTTTTATACGTCCAAGGGGTCACCAACAGTGGCGTACAGTACATACAAGAGGTGTAAAGTTGCTACAGTGTTTACATGCTTATCACTAACAATTTAGGACAAATGCATTAAATGCTCCGTTTAGGTGTCCCTTACTTTCTTGGGGACGGAAAAAGGGCCCGTCCCATTAGCACCGCTTAAGCTCGTCCACTACTAGTGCCATGACACGTATCCAGGAGGACAAAACCCAAATGACAGGCTGGTCGCTACGCTGGAGCGGTGGCAGAGTGGCGGAATCTTGCTGGGTGCGAGCCTTGCCGGGTCTTCGCAGGCCATCCCGGCAAGTATCTTGCCGGGGATCCGGCCTTTGGGCTTCTGTCTTCTGGTCACTGGTTTGAATGCCTTCTTGATAGTCTTGCACTTGCTTCCAGCGGTCCCCCGGCAGGCCTTGCCGCTGATACGGCTACAACCGCCCGTGCACAAGTATGGGGTACTAAAGGACCCAAACTTTAGTACACCGACAGGAGCCCCTGGGCCTAGGCCATACACGGGTGCGAGGCGTTGTTGGGCTAGGTCCAAACAGTGCACGGGCACGCGTGGCAGGAGTTAGCTGTCATAATTATCTCGTTTACCGCGCTTCCCCATGGCGCATATTGAATGCACGACGCGGGATATGTGCGCGGAACAACCGCTGTACAACATGCTTGCAAAGGTGCATTCACATTGATTAGAAAGGAGCCAGTTCCGCGCCTTCCCCATAAAAAGGAATCCGCAGAGGCGCCATTCATTTACCTCCCATCCTTTCCAATCTAGAAACCGCCGTCGCCTTCTTCCTCGAACTCAAAGCAGAGCCTCTCCCATCCATCCGCCGCCCCCACTCTCTCATCGTCCTCGGCCCCTGCTTCCTCAGTCGCCATGCCGCCCAAAGCGAGCAAGGGCAAAGAGGTGAAAGCTGCCGGCTCAGGTGCGTAGGCGGAGGAGAGCGAGCTGGTGAAGATGCGGAAGGAGCACGTCGTCTTCGCCCCGACGCTCGACATGAGCGCCCTAAAGGATCGATATCTGTGCATGTGGGGGAGGGAGACGAAGGCTCATCCCGCTACTCGCGTAAACCCATCTTCCTTTGAGGGTGGCCCAGATAAATTCCCTTTCTTTGCCGCATACTTTTATTGCGGGCTTTGCCCTCCATTTTCTGATTTCTTCATCGACATCATGTACACATACGGCTTCCGTCTTTTGGATTTCGCGCCGAATGTCGTGACATGCATGTTAGTCTTTGCCCATCTCTGTGAAAATTTCGCCGGAGTAATCCCCAGCACAGCCCTCTTTCGCCACTATTTCATTCCCGGTATCGAAAAAGGAGACGCCCTTTCCGGCTCTATCACCTGGATTCCAAGGGCATGGAATAAAGAGATATATCCAGAGGGGCTCTACCGTACGAAGTGGGAAGAATGGCGGGGCGAATGGTGCTGGATTAAGGAGAAAGATCCCCAGCCTTTCTGTTTGCCCCGGCAAATGAAAGTGGTCCGCGGCAATGACTGGAGCGCTCTCGATCCTCAAGACGAGAAGCTCACAATCGCAATTACCAGGATCCACCGTCTCAGGGCTGCCGGCTCATAATAGAAATGATTGGCGCTGATTTCCTTCGCCGCATCGCTCCTCTGCATAACAAAGGGAGACCAGCCTGGGAGTTTCGGAATGCCGCTGATATCATGAGGCTGCGTCCTGGGCTGAACAAGAACTTGACAATCATACAACACACAGCTCTCTGCCACAAACTGTTCAGGCCCGGCGGGAAATATAAGTTGCCGGCGAGCATAATTCCTCTGTGCAACAACTCCGCTCTGACCTCAATCATCGCCATGATGCCGGCGTGTAATGCTCACGGCCTCGACGGAACTTGGGTCGAGCCATCCGCAGAGCAAGCACAGGGGTTCTTTGATAGTCTGTCGGAAAGAACTATCCGGGAAGAGACAAATCTCATCCGCCCCACTACTGACGAAGAAGTGGCGTATATCGCCAGCAGGGCGGAAGAGGCGAATCTTGCCGCGGAGGCCGGCAGCGCTGGCTTCGTGGAAGAGGAAGCCAGCAGAGAAGAAGTAATGTCAGGGGAAAATCTTGCCGGGCAGGATGAGACTGCCGGGGAACAGAGTGGCATAGCTGCCGGGAGCCCTTCTGTCGAAGACACAACTGAGGAGCAGCTACACGAGGAGCCCCCAGCTGCAGAGAAGAAGAAGTGCGTGCTGCGAAAAGCCACCTCTGGCGTCCCAGCACATCAACCTTCCTCGAGCGGTGAGGTTCCCGGAGAGAAGGCGGCCGGCAAGGCTGCGCAGCGGCAAGAAGCTCAACAGAAACCCGAGCGACGTACGAGACGCACAGCCGCGGCAACAACTGGAGCGGCGGGGGCGTCTCATACGACAGCACCAACAGCCGGAGCAACAGGGTCACATCGACCCGCCGCTTCGGCCGCAGCCAAGCGACCCAGGACCCCTTCTCCGCCCCCTCACACGGACACTGTAGTGGAGGTCGACTTCGACATCTCCGCTTTTAGCCCGAAAAGAGAAGAGTAAGGGTCCTGCCGGATCTTTTAACTTCTGAGTTCCTGATTTGCTTAATTCACTTGTCTTGCTTTGGCCTGTCTCCGCAGTGATACGGAAATATTGGCGCAAAGGATGGCGAAGAAGGAAAAGACTTCGACGGGTGACGAGCCCCCAGCAAGCACCGTAGGTGCCCCAGAGCTCATCGTCGTCAGCCCGGAGCTCAGTCCTCAACGCAGCCCCCAACTCAGCCCCCAGCGTGAGTCCACTACCCATTTTCCGCTGGCAGGCATTAAGGTGTTTATCTTTGCTACTGACATCACCGGGCTTGCAGGAGAAGAACGGCAACAAGGAGAGCCATCAGAGGCCGTCCCGGACGCGCCGCCTCCGTCAACCACGCCGCCCAGAGATGAATCTCCGGCAAGGGCTTCCACTGGCGAGCCCATTCGTGTTGAAGAGGAGCCGGCAAGCATGGGCACTAGCAGTCCTACATCGGCAATCAATCTTGCCGGGAAAGGAGAAACCACCTCTCAACAGCTCGACACAGGTAAACCACTTGCCTCTGAGTACTTGTCATTCTTTCTTTATTTTTGTCTTGAACTTCAACCTTGGTCTCATCTTGTTTCTTTCCCGGTCTTCAGATCTTCCCTTGATGGAACAAATGGATGTTGATATCGTCATCGAGGAGACCGCCAAGGATGCTGCCGCCGAGGCCGACAAAGTCGATGTTGACGAGGCCGCCAAGGATGCACAGGAGGAAACCGCCAAGGGGTCTGCTGAGAGGGCCGGCAAGGAGACCGGTGACCATACTGATGGCATTCCTGCCACAGGAGCGCCTGGCGCTGCACCGGTCACGGAGCCCCCAGTTGCGGGCGAGGCGGTTGTCGAAGACCATCCGTCTACATCCGAAGCCCCTCCGTCAAGCAGATACCTTAAGGTTGGTGACAACCTGTTCGTCAGCATACCAGGGACGGCAAGCACTGGGGTGCCAACCGAAGAGGAAATTCTCGATGAAGACGTCATCGCCGCTGCTGGACTCAAGATCGTTGACGAGCCATGTGCCAGCAGCAGTGGGTCCAAGGAAGAACAGCTCCTCCAAGCCATGAGCAGCAACTTCTAGGAGCTCCAGGCGCTTCACCGCTCCCGAAAGGAAAAGTTGGACTCCAGGGGAGCAGTTGTTGAAGCAGCAGAGGCAGATTTCCAGAAGCGCGTCGAGGAAATGCAAGTCTGGTACGCTGAGGCCTTCTAGGAGCTGATGGCTGGCCGGGAACAACTGAGTCAAAGTTGGAGCGAGTTCCTCTTAAAGCAGTCCGACACCGAGAAGGCACAGGAAGAGGCCGCTGCAGAGGAAGCTCGCTTGACGGAACGCCGCGTCGGGCTTGATGCTCATGAAGAAGACCTTGCCGCTCGCGAGGAGGCGCTTGCCGCCAAGCTCCGCAGCAAGGACGAGGAGATCGAAAGGCTTGTCGCGCAACGAACCCAGGAGCTGGAGCAGAAACACAAGGAGACGCTCGAAGCTCTGACCATAGATCACGCCAGCAAGTTGAAGGAGGCCATCGATGCCGCCGAAGCTGCAGAGGCCGCCAAGAACGAGCTGGGCGATAAAGTAAAGAGGCTGGAGGCGGATCTCGAGGACCATGGCAAGGAGCTCTCGATGCTCAAAGCCGACAGAGAGAAGACTCTCTACAGCTTGGCGGAGATGCAAACCTCCATGTCCGACAAGATAAAAAAGCTCACCTCAGCCAATGAATCCATCGCTAATCTGAAACTGAAGCTGACCACGCTGGAGAAGTCCCTGGAGGATGGCAAGGCTCGCGAGAAAGCCTTGATCAAGGACCTCCAGAACGAGAAGGATCTGCTCAAAAGCGCTACCGCCACTAATAATGATTTTGAGAAAGGTGTGAAGATCTGGACCGAGCGCCTTGTTGACGTCGCGGAAAGGCTTGCAGCAGAATTGTCCACCATGGGCCTGCAGAACTTCAACTACTCTTCCGAAGACAGGGTGTCTTCGAGCGCCAAGCTGACCATGTTCTTCGAGAGCGTCGTTGATGCCCTGAAGCGGCTCCATTCTGAACGAGCAACCCATCTGGCCAACGAATCCCGCAAAACTCTGTCGGGCCATCCTCCTCAAGGTGCTCGTCAAAGTGGTGCACAAGAACCATGGCATCAACCTCACCAACGTTCTCGACAGCTTGCCGGAGAATGTCGACCTTGAGGCACTCAAAGAGCTTGTCGCGCCCATCGTCGACAAGGTGAGCCAAGTCAAGAGGGTCGAAGGCCAGCGCAGGGACTAGCCACTTCGCTTCATCTTTGCCGCCACCATTCCATGGCAAAGACAATTTCATCTTAAGTTAGAATCGCGGCAACTATCAATGTAATATAACTTGCTATGTTTTGGATGAATGCATGCTATTTCTCTTGTCGGATTTCTTTCTGTATGGTGCATGCCCTATGCTTATTGGAAAACTTGCCGGCGCGCGCACTCTTTCCGCGAGCGCTTTGAGGAACGGATCCTTAGCAGCCTGCTGGAGGTGTCGCTACCGGCAAGATACCTTGACGTTTTCAGTGCAGCCACCTAAGCTGTTGAGCGGACTCGAAACAGAGTAAGGGCGCAACCAATCACGACAAGGTTCCTTCGCGTGCAGGTTTTCCATACAAAGGCCGAAATCGTTCAAGGAAAATAACCTCAAAGTAAAAAAAATTACTCAAAGTTCTACAACTTAGCTTTTTGTTGCTGTGCTCCTTTCTGCAAGATGTCAACTTTGAACGTCGCCTGTCGGTATCCATACCATCACTCCCCCCGGCAAACTTGCACGCGAGGGAACCTTCTATCCTTTGAAAAAAAGAAAGAAGAGAAAACAAGGATATGGAACCCTGGGCGGTTCGTTAACGCTTACTGGAAGCAAATGTAATACAATATCTCGGATAAGCATGCATATAGATTAACATGAAAATTGACAGGAATTGTAAAACACTTAAGCTTATTCAACTATGCACAGGGTCTGCACCTGGCTTTGTACAAAGGATCACATGCCTTGCTGGCAAAACTCGTACAAAAGGTGGTTGCCGGGGGACCCGGCAACCACGCCTTATGGGTAGAACTTACGAAGATGCTCGATATTCCAGGAATTGCTCACTGGAATGCCATCTTCGGTCTCCAGGCGGACAGCGCCGGGCCTGGTGACTCGTACTACCTGATAAGGGCCTTCCCACTTCGGCGTCAACTTGTTGGAATTCTTGGCTGACTGAACGCGCCGAAGAACAAGGTCGCCTTCCTCAAGACTTCGGGCATGAACCTTGCAGCTATGGTAGCGACGCAAGGCTTGTTGGTAGCGTGCAGCTCGCACAGCAGCCTGAAGACGATCTTCCTCAAGGAGCATAGCGTCATCTTGCCGCAACTGCTCTTGCTCAAGCTCATCATAAGCGAGCACTCGAGGTGACCTGTATATGAGTTCCGTGGGGAGAACTGCTTCTGCCTCGTACACTAGGGAGAAGGGTGTCTGGCCAGTGGCTCGATTTGGTGTCGTTCTGATTGACCAAAGAACCGTCGGCAGCTCATCAATCCAGCGTCTTCCGCACTTTTTCAGCTTGTCGAAAGTCCTTGTCTTGAGACCTCGCAACACTTCAGCATTTGCCCTTTCTGCTTGGCCGTTGCTTCTCAGATGAGCAACAGAAGCAAAACAGATTTTACTGCCAAGGTCTTGGATGTATTGCATGAAGGTGTGGCTCGTGAACTATGTGCCGTTGTCGGTGATGATCCTGTTTGGCACACCAAAACGGCAAACAAGTCCTTTGAAGAACTTGACGGCTGATTGTGCTGTGACCTTTCTCACTGCTTCCACTTCCAGCCACTTTGTGAACTTGTCGATTACGCGTACAAGTACTCAAAGCCCCCGGTAGCACGGGGAAAAGGGCCCAATATGTCGAGCCCCCAGACCGAAAATGGCCAGGAAAGAGGGATTGTCTGAAGAGCCTGAGTTGGCTGATGCAATTTCTTTGAATGGAACTGGCACGCTTCACACTTGGTTACTAGTGCAGCTGCATCCTGGAGGGCAGTGGGCCAAAACCAACCTTGCTGGAATGCCTTGCCGACAAGAGCCCTTGAGCCTATGTGGGAGCCACATATGCCTCCATGTATCTCTGCCAACAGCTCCAGTCCATCTTCCCGAGGAATGCACTTCAATTTCACGCCGTTCGGTCTCTTTTTGTACAGGACATTGTCCATGAATTGGTACATACTAGACCGACGGGCTACTTTCTCCGCTTCTTCCTATTCTTCGGGGAGTTCCCCTGTTTGGAGGAACCAGACGATGTGTTGTGCCCATGCTGGAGCCTGAGGCTCGACGGCAAGGACTAAAGGCATGTCTTCTGTCGCGAGTGCGTTTGTCTCTACGGCAAGGGCTTGAGGCCTTTCCGGAGCATGTTGCTCCCCGACAAGCTTGGCGTTGTTCCCGACAACTTCCTTGCCGGCGGCTTCTGGGAGCTCTGCGGGAAAGTACTGGCCGGAATTCAACCTCCTTCGTTTATCTTGCCTCGCTGATGGTGTTATGGATGGCTGAGTCAATCGGAGCACAAAAGTACCTGGTTCCATAGGTAACTTGAGGGCAGCACGCTTTGACAGGTCGTCAGAAATGTTGTTCTCTGCTCGAGGAACATGCTCTGTCTGCAGACCATCAAAGCGCTCCTCCAATTTCCTCACTTCATCTACATATGCTTCCATCAACGGGCTCTGATAGTCTTTGTTCACTTGCTTGACGACAAGCTATGAATCACCTCTGACGATGAGCTTCTTAATTCCAAGGTCCGCCGCGATCCTGAGACCGGCAAGCAGCCCTTCATATTCTGCAGTGTTGTTTGTTGATCTCTCCGGGGGAAAGTGCATCTGAATTACATATTTGAGGTGCTCTCCGGTGGGTGCGACAAGCAGCACGCCAGCGCCTTGCAGCGAGAAAGCCCCGTCAAAATACATAATCCACTCTCGATCTGTTTCCTTGCCGGGGAGAGTTGTCTCTTGACTTTCTTCGTCTGGCGTTGGGGTCCATTCTGCGATGAACTCCGCCAAGGCTTTGCTCTGAATTGTTGAAGTGCTTTCAAACTTGAGATCAAAGCTTGACAGTTCCAACGCCCACTCCACAATCCTGCCGGTCGCATCTGGATTTCGTAAAATCCGCTGCAACGGGAGGCGAGTGACGACGGTGATTTCGTGTGCTTGGAAATAATGGCGCAGCTTCCTCGAAGCCATAAGGAGGCCGAAGAGCAACTTCTACACACCAGAATATCTTGACCTAGCCCCCTGCAAAAGGGAGCTGACAAAATAAACTGGGCGTTGCACCATTTCTTCCCCTGTGTTGCTTCATTTGACCTTGCAGATTCTGCCTTGTCGGCACCAGACCCTGTCGGGGAAGATCCCAGCTCGTCATTTGACGGTCTTGCCGTCGCCGCTGCTTCCTCGTCGACTTCTCTCTGCACTACTAACGCAACACTAACCACTTGATTTGTCGCCGCTAAATATAGAAGCAACGGCTCTTGTGGTTTAGGCGCGACTAGTATCGGCGGAGAAGAGAGGTACCTCTTCAAATCCTGCAGCGCTGCCTCCGCTTCCGGAGTCCATTTCATTGGACCTGCCTTCTTCAAGATTTTGAAAAAGGGCAGGGCGCGCTCAGCAGATTTGGAGACAAACCTGCTCAGAGCAGCGGTGCAGCCGGCAAGTCGACGCACATCTTTGACGCGTCTTGGTGCTTCAATCTGCTCAATTGCCTTGATCTTGTCGGGATTTGCTTCGATCCCACGCTGAGATACAAAGAACCCGAGAAGCTTGCCGGATGGAACGCCAAACACACACTTCTCGGGATTGAGCTTCAGATTGATCTTGCGCAGATTTGCAAATGTCTCTTCTAAATCTTGTATGAGCGTTGCTTTGTCCTTGGTTTTAACCACTATGTCATCCATATAGGCTTCCATATTTCTATGTAGCTGAGGCTCAAAACCGATCTGGACCGCTCTTGCAAACGTTGAACCGGCACTTTTCAACCCGAAAGGCATACGTAAGAAACAATACGTACCACACGGGGTGATAAATGTGGTTTTCTCTTCGTCTTCCTTTGCCATGAAAATCTGAAGGTACCCTGAATAGGCGTCGAGAAACGACAACAAATCGCAGCCGGCAGTGGAGTCCACAATCTGGTCGATGCGTGGCAAGGGGAAAGGATCTTTTGGACATGCTTTATTGATATCTGTATAGTCGATACATAGCTTCCATTTTCCATTCGCCCTGCGCACTACAACTGGATTGGCTAACCACGTCAGATGGAGCACTCCTCTGACCAAACCCGCCGCTTCCAACTTCCTGATTTCTTCGGCAATAAATTCTTGCCATTCCAAAGACTTCTTCCTAACTTTCTGCTTGTCGGGCCGTGCACGAGGACAGACAGCAAGGTGGTGCTCAATTACTTCCCTGGGAACACCGGGGATATCAGATGGTTGCCATGCAAACACATCGATATTCGCCCGCAGGAAAGCAACGAGCGTGCTTTCCTATTTGTCATCGAGGGTGGAACTTATGGTGAAAGTTCCTCCCGTACCATCCTCCTTGACGAGTACCTTCTTAGTTTCTGGTGGAGCTGCCTTGGATTTCTTGCTCTTGCCGGTGGAGCTCTCCGGCACATCCTCGATGGGAGCGTAGCACTCCGAGGAGGTGCGCTTGCCGGAGTGTGTGCTAGAGGTCTTGCCGGTCTTCTTCTTCCCCCCAGGAGCTTCAGCGGCAGGAGCAAGTGCCTTGGCGGCAGATGCTGCAATTGCCTCCCGGTAGAGTTGGTCGGCGCAGATAAGTGCATCCTTCTTGTCGGAGTTGACAGTGATGACGCTCATCGGCCCGGGCATCTTCAATACATTGTAAGCGTAGTGCGAGGCCGCCATGAACTTGGCCAGCGCTGGACGGCCCAGAATCCCGTTATATGGTAACAGAATCTTAGCAACGTCGAAAACGATCTTTTCTATTCTGTAGTTCAGCTCACTGCCAAATGTCATCGGCAGCGTGATCTTGCCCTTCGGCTGGCTCCTTCCTGGATTGATCCCTTGAAACGTGCCCGTTTCCTCGAGATCTTCGTCAGGAATTTGCAACCTCTTGATCACACTAGGCGAGATCAGGTTCAAACCGGCCCCACCGTCAACTAACACTTTTGTCACCTTGAGGTTGTGAATCGTTGGTGAAACCAACAATGGCAAACACCCGACCGCGGTTGTGCCATCAGGGTGGTCTTCAGCGTAAAAAATGATAGGCATGTTGGACCATTTCAGAGGCTTCCGGGCATCGACTGACGGCTCTGTCGCATTAATCTCGCGCACCCACTGTTTAAGTTGGTGGTGAGAAGAATGCAAAGAGGCGCCTCCGTCAACGCACATAGCTTCTGTAGCCTTTTGGAATTCGTGCTCGCTGGACTTGTCGTCCTCTTCGTTGTCATCGTCACCCCCCTCTTCCTTGTCGCGGCCTTGAGCGGGCCTCTCCTTCTGTTGCTTGGCCTTGCCGCGGCGACCTCCTCGGCTACCACGCTTCTTGCCAGACCCCTCAGCACCATCCTGGGCTCTCTCCTTGTCTCTCCTTTCATACTTAGCTTTCTGCCTCTCAACAAGCTGCTGAACTTGTCGGCAGTTTTGGAGATCATGGCCCTTAGTGCGATGGATCTTGCAGTATTGCTTGTCGGAGCCCTCCGGCTTGTCGGCAGCCGCCAAGGCCTGGCACGAGGCACACCCGGCAACCTCCTTGCCGGGGCCATCAACCTTGATCTTCTTGGTGGTGCCGGGGTTGCTGGATTCCTCGACAGCAAGCACAGCCTTGCCCTTGCGCTTCTTGTTACGCCGTTGACCTTTCCTTGTCGGGGCGGCGGCATCTTCACCTTCAGAGTCGATTCCTGCGCCAGCATCCTCGCCGGGGAACCTCCTTCCCTCTTCAGCCCGAGCACATCTGTCAGCCAGAGCATAGAGCTCGGCAATATCCCTGACCTTGTTCATCGCCAGCTCTTCCCGCATCTTGCGATTGCGCATGTTCTGATGGAACGCGCTAATAACAGCGGCAGGATGAACGTCTAGGATATTGTGCTATATTCGGCTGAATCTCTGTATGTACTTGCGCAAAGGCTCGCCTTCTTTCTGGGGAATGAGATGTAAATCGCTTTCCTGGCCAGGAGCTTGGTGGCCTCCAGTAAAGGCGCCAAAAAACTGATGACACAGGTCTGCCCAGGAGGAAATGGAATTCTCCGGCAGATGCATCAACCACGACCTGACGTTGGGCTTGAGCACTAACGGGAAGTAGTTGGCGAGTATCTTGTCGTCTCGAGCCCCGGCAGCCTGCACCGCAATGGTATAGATGCTCAGGAACCCCGACGGATGAGTCTTGCCATCATATTTCTCCAGGACCTCCGGTTTAAACGTTCGGGAATTGGGCCACTGGACTCGCCGTAGCTCGCGGGTAAACGCTGGACAACCCACCTCATAAGGTAAGTCACCGGAATACCCCGGCGCAGGCTTGTCTACAGTGGGCCCCGCGTGTCTATCAGATTGATAGCGCGCTTCTCGTCGCTGCTTGATGGTAGTTTGAGCGTCTTCTTTGCTTCGCTCCCGAAGAACTTGACGTTGATCGCGGCGCATTCGCGGATCAGACGACGCCGTGGAATTGCCATCACAGACGTCGGTCTGCCGAGTTAGCGACCGCTGTTGCTGTCGTGGAGGAGAATGCATCGTAGTCGTTCCACCTCCAGTCTTTTCGCCTCCACCGGCACGCGTCGGGTCGATGGACCGCCGTCGCGAAGGCTCCGCCTGCTGCGGCCCATCTCCGTTGGCGAAGCCGATGAGGCTCTGAATAGCAGCTCTCCATTCTTCGAGCTTCTCTGGAGCAGGAGGGAAATCTAGGAGCAGCTATGCTCGCGCCAACGCTTCTGCTGGTGTAGGCGGCGGCGAAAGGTGCGAGGAACATGAGGTGCTCTGACTCCTAACCGTGTTAGAAGGAGCTCCATCACGGTCCCGCGACCGCGCCGCGCTTCCACCGGCATCTTGACGTGCATGCTGGCCCCGCGCGTCTCGGGAATGATGCGCAGGGGTCTTTCCTTGGGAACGCCTAGAACCACCGACGTCACGGCGCTGTTCATCGTGCACGACCTGAGAAGGCCGCCGCGCATGCGCCGGCGTGGGTGCCTTGGAAGGCGCCATCTCGTCCTTGGAGTTCGCCGCGCCACCTGTCGGCGGCACAGCTTCGTCCTTAGACCTAGCGGCGTGCGGGTTGTTGTCGCCGCTGCGAACAACGCCGCTCGCCTGGCTTTGATCGCCAGAACGTCGTGGAAGCTCAAGACCTCCACCTCCTCCACCTGCGTCCATGCCATTGCTCGGCCGTGAAGGCACGGGCAAACCGGACGCAGATGGACCAACCGCCGCCAAACCCTTCTTCTTGGGAGCCATGGCGACGAAAATGATCAAGAGACTAATGCGCTGATCGCTAGATCAGGTTCACGCAACCTACTCCTCCTACCTGGCGCGCCAAAGATGTCGGCGTACGACACCTATGGGATCATGTAGATCCCTTTCACGGTTCGGCAGGGAGAGAGGTCTGCACAAAGAGCAGATCCAACGATCAACGCGAGGGGATTTTTACCCAGGTTCGGGCCGCTGAGAAGCGTAATACCCTACTCCTGCTTTGGTTTATTGTGAGTGATTAAGCCCAAGCTCCAGGAGCGCTAGCGATGAACAATATGTTCGAGCAGCAGCTACGCATGCAGAATGGGCCAGAGAGCCCTCCTCCCTGTAGCTACGCCTTGGGCCTCCTTTTATACGTCCAAGGGGTCACCAACAGTGGCGTACAGTACATACAAGAGGTGTAAAGTTGCTACAGTGTTTAAAGATGTCGGCGTACGACACCTATGGGATCGCGTAGATCCCTTTCACGGTTCGGCAGGGAGAGAGGTATGCACAAAGAGCAGATCCAACGATCAACGCGAGGGGATTTTTACCCAGGTTCGGGCCGCTGAGAAGCGTAATACCCTACTCCTCCTTTGGTTTATTGTGAGTGATTAAGCCCAAGCTCCAGGAGCGCTAGCGATGAAAAGTATGTTCGAGCAGCAGCTACGCATGCAGAATGGGCCAGAGAGTCCTCCTCCCTGTAGCTACGCCTTGGGCCTCCTTTTATACGTCCAAGGGGTCACCAACAGTGGTGTACAGTACATACAAGAGGTGTAAAGTTGCTACAGTGTTTACATGCTTATCACTAACGATTTAGGACAAATGCATTAAATGCTCCGTTTAGGTGTCCCTTACTTTCTTGGGGACGGAAAAAGGGCCCGTCCCATTAGCACCGCTTAAGCTCGTCCACTACTAGTGCCATGACACGTATCCAGGAGGACAAAACCCAAATGACAGGCTGGTCGCTACGCTGGAGAGGTGGCGGAATCTTGCTGGGTGCGAGCCTTGCCGGGTCTTCGCAGGCCATCCCGACACGTATCTTGCCGGGGATCCGGCCTTTGGGCTTCTGTCTTCTGGTCATTGGTTTGAATGCCTTCTTGATAGTCTTGCACTTGCTTCCAGTTGTCCCCCGGCAGGCCTTGCCGCTGATACGGCTACAAGCACCCGTGCACAAATATGGGGTACTAAAGGACCCAAACTTTAGTACACCGACACTAACCCATGTAGGTATTGAAAGTGCAACACACTCCAATGGATTGCTCCAAATGATCTACATCAACATTGAGCATCCACATCTTCAACATCTACATGAAGTCATCATCGACAAAACCCAAGGTTTGTTCATCCCTCTTAGGGGGGATATCACATCTAGGGGGAGCTTTGCTCTAAAAAATGAGCCAAAGCAACTCTAATGATGTGAACACAACAATGCTTTATGTAAAAGTGGTAACCCCACTTGTACTTAAATGATGAGTATGACCTATGATCAAATGTTCTCATTTGACTCCTAAGTCAATATACTCATATATAGATGACCTAGTCATCACCAATTGCTTGATAGATGCTAGAGTGTATGTGCATGCTTTGCCACATGTTTTATTTGCTATCTTATTGTGTGAGCATGTTGGTTGCATAATTTTTATCCATTCAAGGACATCCATTTGTTGTTTTGATTGTTTGGTTTTTCTTTTGCCAAATGGATGGACAAGAATGCCTAATTACTCCCTCTAGCTATCTATGCTTGTTCTCTTCTCAAACTCTATTCATGCTACATCACAAAATTTGAACAAGTCACTTTCGGACCCTCCGGGTGAGGAGCACTCGGAGCCACCGATCCGTCAAGGGCTAACTTCCAAAACCTCTTAGTGATTTTCGGTCAGACCAACTTATCCAACTCGATCTCACCGAAATCAGTAAGTTGGTCTAGGTTTTCATCTCGGTGCCACCGATTAGAACGATTCGGTCTCACCGAGTTGCAGCAACTGCTAGCAGTTTTGCATCTCGGTGCCACCGAGATGTTCCACTCGGCGCCATCGGTAGCGTCTGGGTATATATACCGCAACTCGAAGTTTGGAAATTTCTTCATACACTCTCGCCCGTGCCTCCCCAGCACTGCCGCCCCTTGGTCTCCGGATCATCGCCGTCTCTGCCAGTGAGCCTCCATCGCTGGTCTCCGCTGCCGTCAACGGGTTTCTTCACCGCCGTTGCCGCCGTAGTGAACCGTCACCGAGTTAGGGTACGGATTCGACCCTTTGTGCTATCCTTTACTCCGATTCTTGCACAAAGTACTTTGCCTGTATGCTTTCCATGTATGAAATCTTCCTATCCAGCAAAGAAATTCTTTAGAATATATTTGATGCAAAAACTTAGGGTTAGGTTTCCGCCGAACCCATCTCGGACCGACCGGTCTGAATGTTTCGGTCACACCGATTGGCCCTGGTCATTGCACTAAGTACAACTCAGTCTGACCGAAGTGTACTAATTGGTGAGACCGAAATCACTTTCTCAGTGAAACCCTAGCATCTCAGAGTCACCGAACTGCATCTCGGTCTGACCGAAACTGCATGTTTAGACTCTGTTAGTGCTTCGGTGTCACCGAGTTTGTCAAATCGGTAGCTCCGAAATGCTTTCCGCAGAAAACTAAAGTTAAGTTTTTGTTTCAATTTTTTGCAAAACAAGCTGTATTTTGTGATGCTCATCTACTCTATCCACACCCATCTATTCACAGGGTCAGTTGCAGCAATGTCAGAAGCCAGTGACAGCCAGAACAAGTTTGCAGAAGAAGTTAACCTCAGTGAGGGCTCCAGCCCCTCTAGTAGCTATGATGAGGGAAGCAGAAGCACTCCCAGCTACTTGCCTAAGGCAGCTACTAGGCAAAGAAGAAGAGGGCCAAAACTACAACTGCTAGAGTGCTTGGAAGACCTTCTATGAGAAGAAGTGATGATGATGAGGAGGAAGAGCCTGCTGCACCTCCTGCCAAGACACAGAAGCTGATGGCAGATGCTATCAAGACTGGGGCTGCACCTTCAAAGCCCAAGTCTGCCCCAAGCCCATAGCTCCAGCTCAAGCCCCCAAGACAACAGCTCCAAAATGATCAACAAGAAATATCTCAGCTGCAGAGAAGAACAAGGCCCCAGTGCCTGAAGTTCAGGAAGATGATGAGCCACTAGTGCTAAGGAAACTGAAGCCCAAGATCCCAGATCATAATGATGATCATCCTGTGGCAGAAAACATGAAGTTGAGGAAGGATGCTGGTCTGAGACAATGGAGGAAGACAGATCCTTATGCCACAAGGAGAAGGACTGCTATGGACCATCGCTTTCATACCAGAGAACAACAGGACTTCTATGAGACTATCTTGTTGGACAACAAGCCCATAGTCTGTGACATGAAATGGGTTGATTGGCAATATATTGATGACAATGAAGATTATTTTCCCCATGTGCATGAGAGCTTCAGGATGAATGGTGTTGACAAGTTTGTTGGTCAGAAATTGACAAAGTGGAACGATGAGATGATCATGCAGTTCTACTCCACTGCCCACTTCTACCCTGATGGTAAGATAGTGTGGATGACTGAAGGCACCAGATATCAATCATCAATCTCTGAGTGGGCCAAGCTTATCAATGCTCCCGAAGAAGCAAAAGATGATCTTGATGTGTACAGCAAGCCCAGGAAGGATCACAACTCCATGGCTAACATGTACAAGCCCATACCAGATGCAGCTTTGGAGACACACAAGTTTGGATCTATTTATTATCTGCTTGCTGGTTTGACCACAATGAACACCATCTTGAGGCATACACTGTTGCCCAAGTCTGGAGATCACAGGATGATACGTGGTCATTCCATCAACCTGCTACATTTGTTTGATGTCCCTCAGAAATTCAAAGTCATGAGCTTGACTGTTGAGACAGTTAAGAGGACAGCAGCCGACCAGAAGAGGTCTTGTGGATATGCCCCACACATTCAGACATTGATCAACTCCAAGGTGGGAACTGGGACATATCTGCTTAACAAAGAGCATCTACCCCTGAGGCATGAGTTTGAGGACAACGAGGTTGTCATGGATGCATCACATCCTACATGTGCAGAGGCTCAGGAGAAGATAGAGAAGGCAAAGGCTGCAAAAGCAGCAAGTGCTCAAGATGCTTCAACTGTGAATCTCAACACCAAGCAAGATCAACTCAGTTATCTGCTTGAGGCTACCGTGAGAATTGAGAAAAGCTTGGCCACCTTGTCTCAAAATCAAGAGAGTCTTGAAAGGATCATTGAGACAAAGATACATGACCTTGATGAGAAGGTCACTGAGATTCAGACAATTGTGGAGAAACTTCGGGATGATGCTGAGGACAGGGATGATAGACCCACAACAGATACATTTCAGAGAGTGCCAAGGGCACAAAGATCTTTAGTTGTGCCAGTTGCAGACCCCAGAACTTCCATCTCAGCTCCTGCAGCCACTGCCACAGTTGCCTCTCCAGTGTCAACTCCTCCAGCTCCACAGACTTCTTCAGAAGCATTTACTGATGGACTCCTCTCCACGCCGTCTACGCACACCAGAGCAACATGCCAGAAGACCCCTTCAGGAGCTCCCAGAGATCGTGCTTAGAGTGTCGTATAGCACTATACATTTTTGAACTTTTTGGTAACTTGTTGCCAAAGGGGGAGAAAGTGTATAGATCATAGGCTTCGAGAGAGAGTGCCTTTTGCCTTTTGTTGGTTTCATTTGCCTTGCTACTCTTGCTACTTTGGTTGTTTAGCTCTTGCTACATTTGTGTTATGCTCGTGAGATACTTATGTAATCATGTGTTTGAT
This sequence comes from Thinopyrum elongatum, assembly GCA_011799875.1. Taxonomy (NCBI): domain Eukaryota; kingdom Viridiplantae; phylum Streptophyta; class Magnoliopsida; order Poales; family Poaceae; genus Thinopyrum; species Thinopyrum elongatum. The sequence goes on along the minus strand of CM022297.1, from coordinate 284,462,902 downwards.
CATACTATGCTTAATGTGTGCTTGCATGGTTATATCTATGAATGTTTGTGTATGATCAATCACTTGTATCCTTGGTGATGAATGCATGTTACTTAATTCTTATCATTTTGAGCGCTCCACCAAGATGTATGTGACATGGAAGAGTGACCCATAATCCTAATCGATTGTGCATTTGCATTTAAACGCAAATTTTAAATAATGCACAAATTTAGGGGGAGCTCTTGCTTATCACATACTCCCTCCGTTCCTTGATATAAGGTGTATAGATTTTTGAGAAAAAATCCAAAATATAAGGTGCATTGCGTTGCACCACTCGTTTGGATATTTTTTTAGGGATTTGATTACATTTACTTATATTATGCAAGCTCCTCTATTTTATCATGTCAATTAGTCAGGTGTAATCTCGCCCAAAACTTGTGAAATTTTCACTCCACGTATGTTCTTTAATTTCCATGCCAAAAACTATACACCCTATATTTAGGAACGGAGGGAGTACTTCTCAAAGCGACGATGTATTTCATTCATATTATCATTTGTCGAAGCTTTGATCTATATGTTGTCATCAATTACCAAAAAGGGGGAGATTGAAAGTGCAACTAATCCCTGGGTGGTTTTGGTAATTCATAACAACATATAGCTCGTTGAACTAATATCCATTCAAGTCTAATATTTTAGAAAGTTCAATGAATGGCATGGCATGGACTAGAGATGTGGACCCCTCAAAATGCTAAACACACATATTGGCAAAAGCTCAAGACTCTTCATTTATATTTTAGTGATCCAAGATTACATTGAGTCCATAGGAAAGCCAATACTATTAAAAGGGGATGAGGTGTTGCTTAATGGTCTACTTGCTCAAAATGCTTAGTGATATTGCTCCAAAGCCCTCAGCCACTTTCTCATTCCAAATATGTCCAAAACCCAAAGACAAACTCGGCCCCACCGAATTTTCCTATCCGGCGCCACCGAGTTCATTTGACATAGCCATTGCCAGAAACCCTAACACCTCGGTCACACCAATACGGACCTCAGTCTCACTGAGATGGCCCTGCAAACTCTTTGTTTCCCTTTGTAACATTTCGGTCTCACCGAAATGAGCGATCGTTCACACCGAGTTTGCATGACCAACTCTCTGTTTGCTCTTTGTTGAAATCGGTCTCACCGAGTTCACGCAATCGGCGCCACCGAGATGAGGTTTTGCCCTAGCCCTAGCACATCGGTCCCACCGAGTTGTTCTGGTCGGTCCCACCGAGATTCCTAACGTTCACATTTTGAACTGAATCGGTCTCACCGAGTTCCTCTATTCGGTCTGACCGAGTTGGGTCAAATGTGTGTAACGGTTGGATTTTGTGTGGAGGCTATATATACCCCTCCACCCCCTTCTCCATACGTGGGAGAGCCATCAGAACGTACCTACACTTCCAGCTTACATTTTCTGAGAGAGAACCACCTACTCATGTGTTGAGATCAAGATATACCAATCCTACCACAAAAATCTTGATTTCTAGCCTTCCCCAAGTTGCTTTCCACTCAAATCATCTTTCCACCATATCCAAATCTGTGAGAGAGAGTTGAGTGTTGGGGAGACTATCATTTGAAGCACAAGAGCAAGGAGTTCATCATCAACACAACATCTATTACCTTTTGGAGAGTGGTGTCTCCTAGATTGGTTAGGTGTCGCTTGGGAGCCTCAGACAAGATTGTGGAGTTGAACCAAGAAGTTTGTAAGGGCAAGGAGATCGCCTACTTCATGATGATCTACCCGAGTGAGGCAAGTCCTTCGTGGGCGATGGCCATGGTGGGATAGACAAGGTTGCTTCTTCGTGGACCCTTCGTGGGTGGAGCCCTCCGTGGACTCGCGCAACCGTTACCCTTCGTGTGTTGAAGTCTCCATCAATGTGGATGTACGATAGCACCACCTATCGGAACGACGCCAAAAATCTCCATGTCATCATTGCGTTTGCACTCTCCAAACCCTTCCCTTTACCTTCATATGAAATGTTTTACTTTCCGCTGCTACACTCTTAGAATTTCATGTGTATGTTGATTGCTTGACTTGTTCTAATTGCTAAAATCTGCCCACAACTAAAATTGGGAAAAGGTTAGATTTTTATTTGGTCAAGTAGTTTTATCACCCCCTCCTGTAGACCTACTTTCGATCCTACAGTTGTATCACCATAGTGTGATTAATGATGTTAGGTTCCCATTAAGAAATGTTACTTGTGTGATTTAACAATACAACTTTGCTAAAGCACATCTAGATGTGCCATAAGTATTGCATATCTAAGTCTTGTGTCATTGATTTTTTGTGGAGATTTGTGCGGTGTTTTCCTTTTTTATGTTTGATTAAGTCATTTAGATGTGCAAATAATTAGGGCACATCTGAACAGACTTGAAAACAAACTGAAGTTAGTCAGGTTATGCATATTAGCCTCCTTTCTGTATCACCTACCTGGCGAGATACATGGACACAAAGTTAGAGGCGTCCAATAGCTTTGAAGAAACTTACATTTCATTCAATTTATGCAACCTGTCATATCTTCGTCGTATAATCAATAGAGTAAAAAATCTTGGCTAAAATAGGCAGGTGCATCTTTTAGAAAATGTAAGTGAATTATCTTCTATAAAACTCCACTAGTAGAAAGCACCCATCTTGATGAGTCACTAGCAAAGGCCAAGGTGAAAAGCCATCGCGGACCCTAAGGGAATCTCCAAAGGAGACCCTCAAAGCTCCGGTGTATGTTTTGGTTGTAGTGTTCGAATCATTTGTGACAACTTTTGTCATTCAATAGGAACCCACATCAGTCCGCGAAATGGTCCGGGCATCCATTTTCTGGCAAAACTGAGATAAACGTGAGGAAGCTATACCGGTGTCCGGACATCCACTTGACCAACCAAAAGCCACCACGTGGTTCTCCTCTCTTTTCTCTCTCCGCACATGCATGGTCCCCTCTCCTCTCTCTTCTCCCAACCGGACAAATAAGGACTAATTTGTGAATAGCTTTGGATGGCTTCCTCCAGAATCATGTCCGCGGACCACGTTTGGACATAAAAACAGAAATATATCGGAGCCATTGCCGGCCAGCTTTGGAGATGCCATAAATAGGTTTTGGTAATAATGGCGAGCGAGTATGGGAGTAACAATATTTGTGAGCATATGAACAGGTTTTTGGTTGAGAAAATGAATCAAGTAGGTTGCAGGTCACCTCTCTCCCCACCGCACGATGAAAAACAATACACGAATAAAACACACAAAAAAATCATGAATTTTATAGTGTTCCAGTCATAGGGAAGTTGTAATATAAAAGAGGGGTTTGCGAAGGAAGAAGAGTGGGATTCATGACACAAAACAAATGCTATAAACTCCAAATAACATTAAGGCAAAGCACCAAGTGACACCACCACCTTCCCTAGATTAACTTGTTCCAGAAAAAGTGGACGGGAGCCACTAGACCTAGTCTGAGGGGGCTCCAAGTTAGGGTTGAGCCCTTATGCTCAGCCCAGAGTATTTCTCGCATGGACACACTCTGTCTGATTCCAAGAGTGAGAAACTAATAGATTTTTTTTGGGGGGGGGGGGGGGGGGCAGATGAAAACATCCCGCTCTTCCCTATGTAAAAGGATTAACTAGATCTGAGAAAGCCAAAACATCATTGATCTCTTTGAGCCTCTATTCCTCCCTATACAACCAACCATTCTTTCATCTGGTAAGGGTGAGAAAGAGGACACATAGACTTATAACTTTATAAAGCTAATAAATAAATCCCTCTTTATTTCTTCGTGATACTTGTTGATCTTGGGTTTGTAGGGAACCATAGATGGTTGGAGTCACTCGGTAGTTTCATGAGTTATGGGTTAGCTCTAATTTTTTTGTCAAGGTTTGAGGCCACCCCGATGTCTACCCTTAGTGGTTGAGCTAAGACTTCCTTTGATGAAGCTCCCAAGCCTCCCCAACAAAGATTAGATCACTTCCAAGAACATGAACTTCAGGATATGATATCTTGCAAGTGCACAATGCTAATTATAGCTGCTTTCGAAGTAAGAGTATCGATCCGATGAAGAGCTAAGGATATAGTCATTTCCCTTTGTAGAGGTTTGTTGTGTTGTGCCTTCAAGTTATTCATTGCTTCCAAGTGAGGCTGTAATGATGTTGCAAAGTGTTTGAGAGCAAACAACTAGAATATCTAGTGGCTCTAGTAAAGAACGAGAGAATACTTAGGGAACTACAATAAGGATAAAAGTGTTCTCGAGGGTTTTGGATTCCCTGCTAGTATATAATGATAGTGAATGTGGAGTATTCCGTCAATTGCGTTATATGTTTATGTGAGGGCGGAGCCGATGTCCTGAAAGTGCAAGGGCTCGATATAGCTACTTTTGAAGTAAGAGTATCGATCCAACGAAAAGATGAAGAGATGATTTTGCCCCTTGTATCACTACAAAAAAAGACACATCCGTGACATTTTGGGCCGAATGAATTTTTTTTCTGTCATGCTTATGACACTTCTATGACGATAATTGTGACAAAACCCGGTATCATCATAGATGTGGTGGGCTCCTACTTCTATGACAAAAAATCATGACAGAAAATGGGCTTTTCGTCCTGGGCGGGCCGGAGACGCACCTGCATGACATTCTTTGGGCCGTTCATGACGGAAAAAATCGTGGTAGAAGCGAGGGCGAGGAAAATTTTGGGGAGTTCCCGGTTACGGTGGGTGGTCGGGGCCGAGCGATGCGCGTTTCTCTTATATACGTACGCGCGTGTGTGCGAGGCGTTGGGCTCTAACTGAACCCGAGCAAGGAGTTCGCTTACTGAACCCGAGCGAATGCATTAGCTACGTTACTGAACCCGAGCGATCGATCCCTTGGCTGTTAACGGAACCCGAGCGATTCCTTCGCTACTGCTGCTAACTGAACCCGAGCGATCGATCGCTGCTGCTGCTGCTTACTGAAGCCGATCGAACCTGCTGCCTCTTGATGAACAGTGAACATGGGGGTTGCGGTTGAACGAGTCGAGACGTACGTGGTTGGGGTTGGATGAAAAGTTCCCGGTGGGGGTTGGATGAACAAGACCCCGTGGTAGTATATAGGCCGTTGCCGCTGGATGAACAGGACCCCGAGAGGAGGCCGCCACAGCCGAGCTGGTTGGGGGTGGATGAACAGGACCCCGAGAGGAGGCCGCCACAGCCGAGCTGGTTGGGGGTGGATGAACAGGACCCCCGTGGAGGGCTGGTTGAACAGTAGCCGGTGGAGGGCTGGATGAACAGTAGCCCGTGGATGAACAATAGCCGGTGGAGGCAGGAGGAAGACGCGATGGATGAACAGTGCAGGTGGAGGCTGAAGCAAGTCGACAGTGGGTGAACAGTAGCCCGTGGAGTCCCGTTTTGCGGTACGCCACACCCCTCTGATGAACAGGACCCCCATTTCGACCGTGGCACTCCAACACAAGTCCGTTTCCTCCGTTTTGTGGTACGCCACACCCCTCCCGATGAACAGGACCCCCGTTTCGACCGTAGCGCTCCAACACAAGTCCGTTTCCTCCGTTTTGCGGTACGCCACACCCCTCCCGATGAATAGGATGCCGTTTCGACCATAGCCGGTCGAATAGAAGGCCGTTTCCTTTGTACTGCGGTATGCCAGACCCCGTTTTGGCTGTTCCGTCCAAGCCGGTTGGCTCCCGTTGAACAGGACGCATTCCGACCCAGTCTGTTGCCTTCTGATGAACAAGACGCTGTTTCTCCATTCCGACCCAGCCGGTTGGCTGCCCGATGAATAGGACGCCGTTGCTGTCGTCCGTTGCCTCTCCATGTACATGAGCCCTAGCCGTACGTATGCGCGAGTAGGCGTTCGAGACCCCGCCCGTATGTACGTACGTGGCCATATTATTTGGCATGTGGCTATACGTACGTGTACACGGTTTAGAAGGGACTGCCTAAACTGCTACATCGGGGGCTCTACTACTACACGTGCCGCTGCTTGCTCGGCCACGGTTCATCGTCGCAGAGAGACCGATCGACCAGTATGTACATACACGTTCGCGACAACGCTACGTACGCTTTGACCGGGTGGGTCTCAGCTGTCAGGGAGGATAAGGATGCACTTCCTTGCGTGCGAAGATATAGCTGGTGGGTCCCGGATGTCAGGGGAGAGAATCATTTTTATTTTGCAAGTAATAAGGAGGCACTTCCTTTTGTTCGAAGATGTAGCTGGTGGGTCCAGCTATCAGCCTCACAGCCTAAAGTCCACTTCCGATGGCTGTCGTTCGTTGACCTCATTGACCACGAGGCGCCGAGAGCATCAAGGCGGTGGACGACGGCGAGGCCTAGTGTAACACCCCCAGTGGTTAACTACAGTAACCACCCCTTTTGATTATGCCAAGTCAGCATGATTAACAGTGCATGATCATCATTTGCACCATAATGCATTTCAACTTCTAACTCAAATTCAAATTTAATGAAAGTGGAAAATAAAAGTTGTCCAACATAGAAACTAAATTGTTCATTAAATAGCAAATAAATCAGAGACAATTCTAAAATTGAAACCAACATCATTGGAGTTGGGTAAGTGACTCAAACATCTTCAAACAGCGACTAAAAACAATATTTAATAACCATTTATTAAATCTAATTTAAGTATGAAATGATGTTTTGCCCAAACTAATTTTAGGTGTTAGAATAAAGCATGGTATTTATGGACTAGGTTCCCTTTTTACAAAATTCGGTTTGGGGCCTAACTATTTACTAAACAGAGGTATATGAATTTATAAAAAGAACAAAAGAAAATAAAGCCCCCCCCCCCTCGCTGGGCCTCGGCCCAGCTGGCCACCAGGCCACCAACCAGGCCGGCCCATTCCCCCCTGGCCGGCCCACCCCATCCCCTTACCCCTCACTCCCCGAACCCTAGCCCACCGACACCCCACTTCCCCCCCCCCCCGAACGAACCCTCTCCTCTCTCCGTTCCTCTGATCCAGATGGGGGGAACTGGCCCCGACGCCGCCGGTCGCCGCCCCGCCGTGCCCGTCCTCCTTCCGCGGGAGTCACGTCGCCGGCGCCGTCCCTCCCGGCCTCCTGCATCTCCCTCCTGCACCGCGCCGTCTTCCCCGAGCCCCCCCGCGCGCTCCTCCTTGGCCTTCGCCGTCGCACGCCGCCGTCCCCGTCTCTCCATCGCCGGCCATCACCGAGCCTCGCCGGCGCACATCTACAACGGGGGTGAGCCCTGGCGCTGCCTCCCTCGTCTCCTCCCCCCGCCCCCGTGCACACCTCGCGCGCTCGCGCGCCGGGCCGTCGTCCCGCCACCGCGCTGGCGCACGCACCTCGCACCACCGGGCCGCGCCCGGCTCCCCTCGTCCCTGCCCGTGGCCGCCTTGGCCGAAGCCACGCTCGGCCCGCCGTTTCCCCTCGCCCCCTGCACCCTGACCGCGTGCCACCTTCCCCACTTCGCCCCGCAACCGCCGCCCGCGCGCCTCCGGTCCCGACGCCGCACCGCGCCCGGCTGCCGCTCGCCCGCGCTCGCTGTGCCTCCCCTCGCGCCCGCCCGGCCGGCCTCGCCGCGCCGCGCTCCGGCCTTGGCCTCGCCTCTGGTGCACGCGCGCGCGCTGGCCCGGACGTGTCCGGTGCCCAAACGGGCACAACCCGGACATGTCCGGCCGTGCCACTGACCAATGGGCCCAATGCCCCTGTGTCAATGACAGACGGGGCCCACGGCCCAGAACGAATTAAAAAAATAATAAAATAATAATAATAAAAAAATAATTAAAATAAATAAAAATAATTAATTAATTAAATAATTAATTAGTTAATTAATTAAGTTAATTAATCCTGATTAGGTTAATCTAATTAAGTAGTTAGTGTTAATTAAACAGTAATTTAATTAGTTAATCACTAATTAACCTAACAGCCTATGACAGGTGGGACCCACTGGTCCTGACGTCATGCTGACGTCAGCAAGACACTGTTTCGGATAATGTTAATTTAAATAATTAATTAAATTCCAGAAATTAATAAAAACTTTAGAAAATCATATAAAATAATCCGTAGCTCAGATGAAAATACTTTGTACATGAAAGTTGCTCAGAACGACGAGACGAATCTGAATACGCGGTCCGTTCGCCCGCCACGCGTCCCTAACTATCCGAACTTGCAACCGTTCCCCTCTTATCCTCTGTCCGATAATTCCAAAGACCCGGGAAATATCGTCAGATATTCTCCCGCTCCGTCTGTCACGTGTGATGCTGCGTTAGACTACCCCTAGCACCGTGTATCGTATTTGTCATGCTCATGTTTGCTATATATTTATACTGTTTCCTCCCCCTCTTCTCTCTCGATAGCCCCCGACCCTGACGTCGTCCCCGAGACCGACGCAGCTCCGGAGCCCGAAGACACCATAGACGACCTTGCCCTTGCCGCCGAGCAACCAGGCAAGCCCCTCCCTTGAGCATCCCGATATCGCCCATTCTAATTTCTCATGCTTGCATTAGAATTACTGCTGCTGCTGCTTTACCTATTCTGATGCATAGCCTGTTCATTGTAACCTGCTGTTGATAATTACCTACATATCCTAAACTGTTTAGTCTAGGCTGGGTAGAGACCTATCAAGTGACCCCACTTATCCCGACTGCCGCGCTGGATCGTCAGAAGACCCGATCAATGGGATTGAAGACCAGGACCCGACACCGCACATCACCCCCCTTAGTTGTAACGACACTGCAGCGTTACTATCGAGTGCCGAGGGTGAAACCTCTTGTAGCACTTCTGATGTTAACTCTGTAGAGTAGCTATTCGGTCATGGTCATCGAGGGTGATTCCTCCTTCACCGCTTCCGATAACGACGCTGTCCTACAACACCTCAAGTGTGGACCCAGTGAGGGTGATTCCTCCTAGTTCACCTTGATGGATACATCGAGTGGGAATTCAATGAGGGTGATACCTCGGATTCCCTAATGTTATGGACACACGGATACTTGGACCTTACATTGTTACTTGGAAAGGCGGGTCGACCCTGAGGGGTACCCGCGTGTGATGTGAAGGTGGGTTGCCAGTGTGGTGCCCGAGTGGTGAATACGAGGCGCGGCCGGGCATTCTTAACCCTTGCCGCAAGTCCTCGAGACGGGGCGACGGGGTCACATCTTTCGTGAGTCTCTGCTCGTTACCGCAAGCCCCTAGTCCTAGCGATTTGGATATTTGATCCGAGCAGGCCTCTGGTCTGATAGCACTAACCATCACGTGGGCATAGTATGGGCGTTCTGCATCGTAGCATCAGCCGAAAGCTCTGTCAGACGTCTAGTTCAGCCTTGCGGCCGGGACGGACCGGCGCCCCCCTGGTGCCTGGCTTCCCCCTGCACGCAACGACTCGGAGTGCACAGGGCGATGGCCCAAGACCTCTGAGCGCTTAGGATGTAGACCGACGGGGACCTCTCTACTGAGCTGTAGGTAGGGTTGCGATGTGTCGTTTGGCCGAGGCCGGGCATGACCCAGGAAAGTGTGTCCGGCCGAAGTTAATCGAGCGTGTTGGGTAAGTTGGTGCACCCCTGCAGGGAAGAACACTTCTATCGATAGCCGGTCCTACGGTAAAGGACACTCGGAGTTGTATCCTGATTGATACAATTTAGAACTGGATACCTGTGATGAGACCTGTATATATGGCTCTGGGATTGCTTCTCACAGGGAGTCGAGAAGGGATCTCAGGACGAGGTTGATGAATGTATGGCTCTGGGATTGCTTTCTCGCAGGGAGTCGAGAAAGGATCTCTGGGTGAGGTTGAGACTTAATGTTACTACTACATTATATTGTAATGTTCTACTCTCTTCTACTGCTGCAAGACCGCTGAAGATGCTAGTCTTCGATAGGACTAGGCCTTCTCTCTATTCTGGCATTTCTGCAGCCCAGTCCACATATACAGCCTCCCTTTGAAAATGTTGCATATGTAGTGTAGATCCTTGCTTGCTGAGTACTTCTGAGTACTCACGGTTGCTTTGATTTCCTTTTTCTCCCCATATCAGTTTGACGTGACCAGAGGACGGAGCCCCCTGAGACAGATGCCCCGACGATCGTTACTACTACTACCCAGAGGATGGATACTACTACGAGTTGACTGACGACCAGGAGTAGGATCGGAGGGTCCCAGGCAGGAGGCCTTCGCCTTTCGATCGTAGTGTTTTATTTTGCCCCGCCTTTCTAAAGGCCTTTCTGTTTCTATTTCACATCTGTACTCAGATATCTGATGCTTCCGCTGACGCTTGTTCGCAAGCTTATGTATTCGAGCCCTCGAGGCCCCTGGCTTGTAATATAAAGCTTGTATGACTTTATTTATGTTTTAGAGTTGTGTTGTGATATCTTCCCGTGAGTCCTTAGGCTTGATCGTGTGCATTTGCGTGTATGATTAGTGCACGATCGGGCCGGGGGCGTCACACCTAGGAAGGGAACGACGAGGAGCCAGAGAAGACGAGGCGGGTGGATGCCCACGCGGAGGGGAGTACGAGGGTTCACTAGTTCGGCTGCGGTGTAAGGCTGCCATCGCCGGAGAATAACAGGGGGTGTGGGTGAGTAGAGGGAAGGCCTGGCCAGTCGTAGTATGGTCGGTCCGTGAGGCCTGCACGGCAGCACAGCCGGCCACGAGAGGCTGGAGCAGGCGGTACGGCGGGCCTGGTTTGGGTGGCTGGAGCAAGAAGACCAGAGGTTGAAGATGCAGCACGACCGTTGATTTAACATCCAACGGTCAGTGCAGCTAGAATCATTTTGACTAAGTTGACAAAGCCCGTACACATCAACTTAGTTGGCCCATAAGTCAGCCTCCAAATCTGGTGGGTCCCAGCTAGCAGGGGGGAATCATTTTTTTCTCGTAATAAGGTGGCACTTCCTTGCGTGCGAAGATGTTTTCTGGGTTTTTTAATTTCTTCTTTTTTGAGTTAGAATAAAAAGAAAATAATTTAGCATCTTTGGTACAATCTATATTTTTGCGAAATGGATGATAATAAAGTTGGTGGGTCCCAGCTGTCAGGGAGAGGTAACTTTTTTTCCGCGTAATAAAGGAAACACTTCTCTGCGTGCGGAGATGTAGCTGGTGGCTCAAACCTGTCAGGGGGAGAAATCATTTGTTTTCGCATAATAAGGAGGGACTTACTCGCGTGCGGCCATGGGCCATGCGGGTCCCTACTGTCAGCCACTCCACGTACATGCCTCTTCCGATGGCTGTCATTTGTTGACAAAGTTGACCACGTCGCGCCGAGAGAACCAACGCGGTGGACGATGGTGAGGCCTAGGAAGGGAACGACCCGGAGCCGGCGAAGACACATCCGTGGATGCCCACACGGAGGGGAGTACGAGGGTTCACTGGTTCGCCTGCGGTGTGAGGCTGCCGTCGTCGGAGAATAACAGGAGGTGTTGGTGAGTAGAGGAATAGCCAGGACGGCGATGGGAGTAGGGTGGGCCGGTGAGGCCTGCGCGGCAGCACAACCGGCCACGGGAGGCAGTAGCAGGCGGTACCGCCGGCGGTGATTTGGGTGGCTGAAGCATGAATATCCGAGATTGAAGAAGCACCACAGCCGTTAGATGGACATCCAACGGCCACTGCTACTAGAATCGTGTGTTAACTATAAGTTGACAAAGCCTTGCGTACGCGTCAACTTAGTAGGCCCACAAGTGACCATCACATCTGTGGCATATAACATATAGCCCATTTGCGATTTGTTATAATGTACATCCCATTTTTTAATTCTAATGGAATTTACTCAGCCCATTTACTGTTTGTTAAAATTACAGCCCATTTTCTAGCCAGGACAACAGTTAATAATTTCAACCAACCGCTCAAAAAAAAATTCAACAAAATTTCCCACATTTTGATGGGATCCGAAATATTTTTTAACCCGAAATTTCGAGTCAGATTAAATATAATTTCAAAATAAATTTGTATTAGGTAAAAATCTAACGAAATTTTGCACGCGCAACAAGTAATGAAATTAAAAAAATTACCTGTTCGGTGTGTTTTTTATATTTACAGCCAATTTTTTTAATTACAACCCATTTATTATTTCTTAAAGCCCATTTTCTTGGCAAGTCTAATGCGGGGCGGAGAATAAGAAGTTGACCTGGGTTGAGTATTCCGCAAAAAAAGTATAGCTGGGCTAGCCATTTTCACATTGAAAAATTAATATCTGGGCTGAATATTTGGTCGACATAAAACAATAGCCTGGGCCAGACGGGCCACAGCCCGCCCAGTTCATACCCTGCTCCTCTGAACAACAGCAAAAACATCGCTCCACAAAAACTCTGCTCACACCTCAAAAAACAAATACTGCTCGAGCTGTTGGGTCCCAGCTGTCGGCCGCTCCTTGTGCAATTCTCTCGTTTATTGACTATATAGGTTGACAATGGTGTGGGACCGTGATGTCAGGAAACCAGGAGGAAGCAAAAAAAATTATAGTTGTATATAATAAGGAGGCACTTGCGTACGTGCGGCTATGGCCCTGGTGGGTCCCCACTGTCATCCTCTCCAAGTAAAGTCATCTCCTCATTCCTCATGTTCGTTGACCATGTTGACAACGCGAGACGGTGGTGCCACGACGAGCGCAACAACTCAAAGTACGACGGAGAGGTCCTCACAGGCCCTACGGATGGTCTGATATAGCGCCCGCTGCTCATTCAGGAAGCCAGGATCATAGGGCCACATGTCCGCGACGGCATTGTCATTCGCTTGTTCGCCGGCGATTCGTCCTTCCGCGAGCCGGTGCTCGTTGAGGAGACGGAGGTTGCAGCACAGGCCCTCTTGCACTGGTAGCTCTTCCGCCATTAGGGCGTCGAAGTGCGGCCGCACCTGCTCTATGGTGAACACGACATGAACCGGCTTGGGCGGTGGCGCCGGCTCCTGGTCGGAAGCGACGTCCATCGTCTGATTGTGGTCGCTCAGCTTGGCGAGCTCGCTGGCGAGCCAGCATGTCCGGCTGCTGGACCGACCCGCTGCTAAGCATGAGTCTGACCACCCTGGCCCACCCAGACCGTCTCCCTCGCCCGCGCGCGCTTTCTGCCTGAAACGGTCAGCGTCGCCCGCGCCGCTTCCCGGTGTAGGCGATTGCTTCGCGTTCAAGCGACACAAGTGTCATCCGTCCGTCCATTTGCCGCCCACATTAATGATACGCGGTTGCCGAGGCAGCTACTCCGGCGCCACCCGTCCGTCCCTCCGCCGCCCACCATTACTATATAAACTGCTGCGCCGGCCATAGCCGCAGTCATCCACCTCCGTTCCCTTTCTCCTTTCCACACCACTCCCACCATGGCTTCCTCGCGCTCCAGCGCTCTTCGGGACAGGCGGACGACGGACAAGAAGGAGATGGCAGCCATTGCTGTCGACTGGCTGGCCGGCAGGCAGCCGGAGGACGACGATGTCCCAATGGAGAACGTGGTAGCCGACGATCCGGCGCCAACCCCCTCCTCCGCGACATCCTCGCCGGTGCATTGCACCATGACCATCGGCGATGACTGTGCCCAATACATGGACATGGTGAGGCAGAAGCATGAGGAGCAGTTCCGAAAGGCGCAGGCCGACGCCGCCTACAACCACCATGTCCTCCAGGAGGACCTGCAGGCGGAGGAGCAGATCACCGCGGAGCGGGCGAAGCAGGAGGCGCTGCTCGAGTCGTATCGCTCCGCCCGCGAGAGCCACCTCACACGCTGCCGGTACCGCATGCTTGTGGCGGAGGTTGCGGCCTCCTACAAAGAGGGCGATGATGCGGGCGAGGCGCTGTTTGGCCAGACCGGCGACGAGGCAGAGGACAATGCCGGCTACGCCGAGGCCCCGCCCCACCGGCACCGAGGAGGAGGACTTCGCCGGCTTCGGTGAGGCCCTGCTCCGCCGAGGCCCCGCCCCGCCAACAACGAGGCAAAGGACACTGCCGGCTCCACCGAGGCCCCGCCCCACCGGCACCGAGGCAGAGGACTTTGCCGGCTTCGGCGAGGCCCTGCTCCGTCGAGGCCCCACCCCGCCAACAATGAGGCAGAGGACATCGCCGGCTCCGTCGAGGCCCCGCCCTGTCGGCAACGAGGGGGAGGATTTCCCCCGCTCCGCCGAGGCGCTGCCCTGCAGGTAACGAAACAAAGGACATCGCCGGCTCCGTCGAGGCCCCGCCCCGCTGCCAACGAGGTCGCGCCACACAGAAAACGAGGAAGAGTAGAACACGGTAGGTCGCCGCCGCTCGGGTCCAAGTAAGGCCACCGCTGCTACCCTCCGATTGAAGCCAAGCTTGGCGGGTTGAACACTGACGGCCGATTAGCTTCTTGGCGGAGACATGGAGTCGAAGAGCTGTGCTGGAGAATAAGCTTCTGTTCGGCTCAGCCGGACACAGGAAATGGGCGTCAGAGATCATAGATTAGGTTAATTAATTATACCTCCAGCGCACCCCTTTTTAGTTGAAGAATGTATGAAATGTAATGAAATCCGGCCATGTATGAACGAATTTAGTTCGATTAGTTCGAATTCTTGTATCGCTGGCATTGGATGAACATGCAAAACAATACGTACTAGCATTATTCCCAGGACACACGGTGATCACCTCGTTTGCAGTAGTTTCCTACGTACAAAAAGTTTGAGCAGCTTTTTAGCGTGCCTGTACATTGCAATCAAACTCACAGGCCTGGCAATTCATAGAGAACATTCAAAACAATCGATGATTATGCATCTCAGTGATTGACATGTCAGAGCCAATATTTACTACTAAAGAGCGTCCCATTCGAAAATATCTAATGCATGTCTTCTTGCTAACATCAATGAGCAAAATTTGACAAGGTTGTCCCATTCCAAAATATCAAATGCCTGCCTTTTTGCATACATCAATGAGCAAACTTTGACAAGGTTTTCCCATTCCAAAATATCAAATGCCTACGATTGTGGAATGGGCGGGGTTTGCCATCAGTTCGGACATTGACATGGCACCTCGTGCTAAATAAACCAGCTGTTCTTTTTGTGCAGTTCCACCAAAATCAACCAAATTCGCGCGTAGCTTGTATGATTTCGCCTTTATATGTTGCAACGCCTTGGACATATCGGCACCTCCTTTCTTGTAGCTAATTTTGTGGCTGGAGGTGGAAATGAATGATTCGAGAACATTCAATGTGTCGTGCATGATGAAGTATAATGGGCACGAACCATCAGAACATTTTGTGCAGTTCCCATTGAAATCAAGCTGAGCACCCCTGTTTGCATAAATACAAAAAAAATGATTAGTAAAGCAAACTGTATTATGAATTTACAGTTTAAACAGGCACTTACATGGTCCATGCAGAGCACACATTTAAAAAAATGGAACTCACCAGAAAGAATCCTAGAACAACATTGTACTTGCCCATCACAGCAAAAATGATGGAAATCTGTGAGTCCTTCTGAGCTGAAGTTAGTTTGGTCTTGTGGGGAGTAATGTAACCATCCTTCAACTGCTCCTTCTGATGAGAAGATAGACTAGGCTTCTTCATCCTGGCATAATTGGAACTAGGCACTTCACATACTCCATATTCTTCTTTAGAGGAGGATGATCCTGTTGTGCAAAGACAAGAGAACAACTAAATGCTAGCATCCCTGTTTTCTCGAAAAAAAGGAAAGGAAATATTTAAAACAACCATTACATTAACAAAGGGAGTAACTGATGAAATGTATAGTCACAAAGAGATGCATCTCCTCATTATCCTCATAGGAAATGATATGATACCAAACACAGTAGCTCAACTTGAACTGTATTATCTGCACACGAGCCAAGGCCGCCCCTGGGGGGCCGCAGGCCTGCACTCCCGGCGACCTTCTTCTGGAGCGGCCTCTGGGGCACGGAGGCTATGCCGAGGGCTCCTCCGTTGGTTCTTGCTGGTGGCTAGGCGACCCGTGCAATGGTTCCATCTTTAAGCGGTGGGGCTGGCCCGTGCCATGCCCCGTCCCTGGCCCGGGGAGCGGTCGAAGGAGCTCCAGCCCCCAGTCCCCCACCAGAGACGGGTGAGTCATCACGCGTTCCTCAAGCCGACCGGGGCGCAGAGGAAGGGATTGGCCGGGCGCTGGAGCTCGCACGCGGGCTCAGTGCCGTCCGTCACGACCTTCTCCAGGAGGCGACAAGTGCGCTGGGCCACCTCGGGACGAAGCTTGTCGATGTTGATGCGTGCCTCGAGGTGGAGGGCCTTCGCCTGGCGCGCAAATGGCGCCAGCTGAAAGTCGCCATTAACCTTGGTCGCTTGCAGCACGAGCACACCCGCGCGGAGGTAGAGGAGTCTCTTGCGGTGTTGCGGGAGGCTCGCGATCGCGCCCCGGAGGAAGCCCGAGCTGCGGACCGTCGGCGTGACGCGGCGGAGGTGCGTGAGAAGGAGCCCCAAGCTTCCAACTCCATCCTAGAGCAGCGAGTCCGCGCGCGCGTGGCCGCACTCGCTGCTTCGACGACCAAGCCGCCCACGAGCGAGGCGAAGCCTCGCATGCCCGACGACACGCTGACGCTGGAGGCAGTGGAGCTAAGCCTGGAGCACGAGCGGTTGGAGGTGATGGAGCGCCAAGTGGCCTCAGCCGAGGATGCCCTTGCCTCTCGGGAGACGAGGATCCAACAAGAGGTCGAACAGAAGGCGGCGAGGATCCACGAGACCCTCGTTGAGGAATATCGCTAGAAGCTGGAGCTCCAGGAAGCTCGCTTCAAGTAGCGGCGCGTCGAGCTGTAGGGCAAGGCCGATGCCCTCGAGAAGAAGCTAGCCGCGGCGGAGCGGCGCAGGGATGCCGCTGAGGCAGCTCGGGCTACCGCTGAGGCCGAGCTGTCTTCCCTTCATCAGCAGGTTGAAGGTGTTACGGCCCTCGTGGAGAAAGCCTCGGACGAGGCGAGCCACCGCCGGACGCTGCAGCGTGAGCGTTCCTTGATGTTCGAGGCCCTTGGGCTCAGGGCCAACCGGGCCTTGAGCGACATCGGCGATGAGAACATCCCCCGCCCACACGAAGCCGACGATGTCGGCTACCTCAGCTTCTTCACCTAGGTCGTGACCCACCTCGAGGGCGGGGCCGCGAGGGCTCGCCAGCTCGTCGTGGAGAAGAGCCGCGACCTTCTTGGGTGCGCGTTCTCACGCGTCTTCAGCCACCTTCTTCGCTCCAACCCCGACTTTGACTTTGATGCCGCGATAGCCCTCGTGCCTGGGGCAATCCAAGGCGTCCTAGCGAACTGGGTGAACGATCACGTGGATGACCTGATCGTGGAACTCGCCCCCTGCCGACGATGCGGTTGCGCCCATGGACAAAGAGGGTGGAGCTGCTGAAGATGATAGTGGTAGCGAAGATGATGACGACGACGCTCCTCGCTAAGCTTGTGTTTCCCCGCCTTCCTGTCAGAACTTTGAAGGTGACCCCGCGGGGATGTGAAAGCATTTTTTGGAGAGAGTTCTCCTATGATGTACGAAACAATGATATGCCTTCTAAATTATTTTTGGAGAAATGCCGCCGTGAGCTAGGAGGCTCTTGACTGAAGTAGTTGGTATGACTTAGCTTTTGGTGTTCGCGATCTTGGACAAGTTCTTGTATCATAGAGACGTGCTTCTCCTGAGATGGGCCCTCTGGAGCCCCCAGTCCACGAAGCCTCGGGAGGGGCTTGCGAGAGCTTCGGGTCTCCTGATGTGCCCCTGCCGGGCGTCGAGCTTTGCGGGAGCGTGAGAGGCGCCCGGCACTGAGTGCTCCCAAGGCCAAGAGCTGAATACTCCTGAGGCCAAGAGCGAAGTGCCGGGCATGGTGCATGTCTGCTGGCTCGCTTGAGAGCGCCGCACGAGGATCCATGCGCCAAAGCTTTGGCGAGGTGTGCGCACGGGCGGACCCGTGGCAATTGCGTCTTCGGCCCCGAGGGGGCCTTGATGCCGCTGGGGCTAGCTCAGGTGAGCACACCGTACCCAGCCCCCGCTCGCGGGGCGCTTGGGAGGGGACAGCGGGCAGTAGCCGCGCCTCCAAAACACAAATAGGAGAAAAAGGAAACACCGCGAATCGAAAAAATTCCCCCCTTTTTATTTTTAGCAAATGCACGAAACTTCGAATTTCATTCAAAAACAGCGAACCGGATTACAGAAGAGGGCAAAAAGAAAAGACCACTGCGCCCGGCGTCTACACTAGTCTTCTCACCAGTGCGGAGCTCAGTGCTTCCACTGGGCGTGGGCATAGTCATTGCGGGACAGTGTCGTCTACCAGCGCGGAGCATGGTGCTTCCACTTGGGCGTGGGCGGGAGCCCTCGTGAGGCTCAGGGGCAGCACTCAGGAGACTCCGGGGCATGTACAGCCCCAACTCATTATTACGTGAGAGTGTCACGAGTGGAGACTTGAGGGGCACTCCTTGCTCCCTGGGCGGGGACCCCACCCCGTGCATGCCCCGACCATCGTTGGGGCATCCGGAAACCAGGACAGGACCAAGGGGTAAGGGCTACGCGGGTGGTGGTCAGGCGGTCGTGGGCCCTCGACCAAGGAAGGGCTCGCCGGCGCTTTCCCCGGTGGAGGACCCATTTATGGATGGCACGCGCCACCGCAGTGGTGACGCCCTGCGCCTCGCGACGCGAGGGGAGCCCTCCTGCCGGGCTCCCCCTCGCGCGACTTTTTGGTGCGCCCCGCCTGTCCCGAGGCGAGGCCAGCGTCCGGAGTTTCACCGCCGTGGCGCAGTTTACCTGTGATCCAAGGTTAGTTCGACGTGTTCCAAAGATATTGGTTGTAACTGGCGACCGCTGCTGTCGAAGGTGCCAGCGAGGCGTTGGATCGGCTCGTAAGGGGCCCCGGCCCCGCATGGCCCCGTCGATCCCGTTTCCCGGGCCGATGGGGGGGAACGTGCGCGAGCCTCTCCTTTGCTCATACAGCGGGCCCACCGATGGCGACACCAGAGGTCCTCATCCTGAGACCAACCCCTAGTCCCTCCAGTCTGCCGCCCACCATCTCCGGTGTCTGGTCGCGGCGACCAGGGGGCGGTCCTTCGTCGCGACTCCTGGAGGGGCCGCCGATCCCGGTCGTGTTCTGGGAGGACACGCCTTGAGCCGGGCGTGCGACGGCGCACGCGAGACCACCGACGCGAGACCCTCCGGGCCCCCGCTGGAAAGACGAGCACACGTAGCAGGGGCAGGCGCGGATCCCCGGCGGCGTCCGTGATGTAGGCAGGATACGAAAGGGCTCTGCACCCTGGCAAGCGGCGTCGAGCAGCTCAGCGACCCGGCCAAGCAAGACATCATGACTGCCTTCCGCTAGCCCGCATGTTCGCCTGCTCCCGGCGAGTGCGCAGGGACGACGCCACGGTGTAACTGGATGACCGCGCGGTGGCATGATTGCGGCGCCGCACGGGAGAGGGCGGGAGCGGCCTGTTCCGCCGACGGTTGGCGATACCGGCGGCCGCGTTGGCCGCGGGGAGCATGGGGTGACGAGCTCCACGGCCGGAGGGCACCGCCTGGGCGGCACGAGTGGCCCAATGCTCAGCGCAAGCTCGGGGAGCCTCCGCCATGGGAGCGACGGAACGAAAGCGGAGCAAGGATGGAAGGAGGACTTCGACACGCCCCTACCTGGCGTGCCAAATGTCGGATTCAGGGTTCCGCAGAGCCAAAGAAGGTTCAAACTCTGGGGCGTGTGCGAAGAACTAAACCTATCCAGCCAACCAACCCGTCGCCCTACAACCTAGCTCGATGGATCAAGGAAGAAGATGGACACGACAGTTTACCCAGGTTCGGGCCACCTTGCGGTGTAAGACCCTACTCCTGCTTTGTGGTGGTTTTGCCTCACGAGGGGCTGTGGATGAACTAGTACAAGGGAAGAACAACCTCGCGAGGTCTGCCCTGGGATTAGGGTGAGTCGATCTTCGGTTCGGTTTTCTCCCCTCTCTACGGTGGTGGCTAGCTTATACTTATAGCGGCCTCGGTCCTCTTCCTCCAAAACGAAGGCGGGAAGGGATCCCACAGTGGCCAATTTGATAGGGGACAAGTAGTACATCTTATCCTGACAAAAGGTGGTCTTCGCCTGCAAAGCTTCTGGTCGTGACACCACGGTGGGCTCGGCGATGACATCCGTCCTACCGTCCTGGTGGTCTTGGTCTCGTTGCACTGGAATGGAAACCTTTGCCTGATTCCTCAGGAACCCACGCCCGCGCTTGCCTCCTTAACACCAAAGAGGAAACCTGCTCCTCTGTGCCTGTTGGCGCCCACCTAGCCTTGGTCGTCATGGCTTGCGTCACCGCAACCTCGTGAGGTTGGATACCTGCATAGAAATCTCCGCTCCTCAGGAGGCAGCCTGGAAGGCCGCTCCCTCAGGAGGTCTTGGCGCTGTCTGCCTCATGAGGCTTGGCCCCTTGCAAGGGTCTTGTCTTGTCGGTGTTGAAATTGGGCCGTACCAGACCATCGATGGAGCCACACCGTGGGCCGCAGGCAGGCAAGTCTGGGTACCCTGGTTTGCAGAACACCGACAGCATTCATGCCCGGGCAGAGCGGACACGACCTCTCACTGGCGCATGCGTTGAAGGGAGAAGTGGATTCAACGAAGAGTGATGGTTGCTTCGTCCGTCCAACTTACTGCCGGGTCTATGTGATTTGACGGCCCATTGGTCATTATTACTGAGGTGGTACGACGGTGCTGAGTCTCACTTGTACTATACACTTTACTTTGGTGCTTGACACGTGCACCGGATGCTGGATGTCCCACGTTTCTGCGAAAGGAGGTAGAGTGTGTCCACTCTTTACAATTTTCTCCACTCTTATAGTGGAGGAGTGTGAAATCAGTGAAAACACGGCAGCTCAGCGAAAACACGAAAGCAGCAAAAAATGTACAATGCTATGTAGCTTTCAGCTTCTGTTTCATGTATCTTGCATCCAAGGTTGCCCCGTTACAACATTCCATCAAATACAAAGGAGACTAACATGCATGCTATTGCATCTCAATGATTCACAGATCATAGCCAATACGCCCTTCGTTCTAAAATAAGTGTCTCAACTTTATGCCAACTGTGCCAACTTTAGTACAAAGTTGTACTAAAGTTGACACTTACTTTGGAACAGAGACAGCTAAATAAAAAAATGATCCATGTAGTCCCTAGGCCTTGAACCCTAAACCCTAACCCGGCTTTAATTTGTTGGTGAGGTTGAACCTTCCGAAGGAATGAAGTTTGCAGCCCTTTGACCATCGGATCATTTTGTGCAGTTTCACTAAAATCGAGCTGAGCATCCCTATGTCAAAGAAATTGAAGTGTGATTAGAATAAGACTAGTGGGACTAGTTTTTATGAGACATAAACTCATCACAAATACAGTAGAAGCCAGTAGAGGTACGTGTGGGGCAAAGAAGTAGAGAAATATCCACATGGAGCGATGTGGGTAGCTGGGGCAGTGGTGCAAGCCGGCTGTAAAGGAAGTTGTACCAGAGAGATGTCGGGATGTAGCTAGCTTAGAGGAGGGCGGCGGGAGGCGGCAACTTCCCATGTCGCGGCAGTGAGCAAGGGGCGAAGGCAACCGCACCGGCTTTGTGAGAGAGAACGGCGGGGACCCCTGATCGGGACGCGCCGACAGTGGGTTTTCGCCGTCGGCGACGGCGACCGCATCTACACAAAGCATCCACCCCTTCCCCCGGCGGACGTAATCCACCCGGATGTTAGAGATGAGGCCACAGTTGTTTTGTGCGAGAGAGTGTGAAGAGAGCAACCCCAACAAGCAACCGTGTAGGCTCCTGGCTATGTTATATATAGTGGAGCAGTTTCTTTTTCTCTCCATATGAACCTATTTATACTGCGTACGTGCCACTAAAGAAAAAAAACTTTATTTCTAAATAACGCGGCACCATTCATGCGTGGTTCCTGACCCTCCATTAAGTGCTACTAGACGCGTCAAATTATCACATGGGCTGCATCATCATACAGAAATGAGCTCCACCGTGTCACGTGTGTGGTTGGGGTCTTGGGGAAGACGCAAAGAGTGCTACTAGTAAATGCGTGGGTGCGTGCACCTCTTCTCTTTGAGCATGGTTATTAAAAGTATAGCCAACTACTCTACCACGCGGTTATTATATGGGTAAAGAGTATAGGCAGTAATAACGACTAATGAGCCGTCAAATCATGAGGTCCACCTTTCTCTATGTTTAACCGAGGAAGCAGCCATCATTTCACTCCTCGTTGAATATCCATCCGCTGCTACCTCCGCAAATAAATAAAAATCCGTTGCTACCTCCGCAGCATGGTTAATAAGATAGCCATGTCAATCACGACATACAAATATCATTCACTGATACAATAGGGCTGGCTCTAAGGCTGGTAATTTTTTTACTTTGTCTCTTTCTCTTTTTGTCTCATTTACTCATTTGACATGGGAGCACGTGTAGAGGATGGTTATTCCTTTCGATGGGACTTCTTCATGGGGTTTAAGACTAAGCAGCTCCGAATTATTCCCGCTGCCCACCACTCTGAATCGTGCCATCTATGATAGTACTCCCATTGCAACAATGAGGTCCACTAGGTCTAGCATGTCCTGTAAGAAGAGAATGTCATGCAAAACATACATTCTTGTTGCCTTCTTCCTCATACAGTACGTACTACTAGTACTACTACTACTCGTTCTCCTATAAACCTTGCGCTTGGCATCTAAAAAATATTAACCTTGCACTTGGCTCTTCGCCTCTTCGGGAAGTTGAGCAATGATGGTACTACAGTATATGGTTCTGGCTATCTGAGACCGAATGAATTGCTGCACGTCCACCACGTGGGCGAGGGTCGAGGGGCGAGGGGCGAGGGAGAGTGCGTACTACTACGTCCGTTTCAATATGGACTACATACGGAGCAAAATGATGAATCTACACTCTAAAATACGTCTATATACATCAGTGTTTGGAGTATGTACTAGTAGTTCATATTGAAATCTGCTAAAAGACATATATTTCAAACAATATGATAATTTCTCTAACCAAGGTAGGGGAGTATATGTCTAACGGAGGGAGTAGTAAAATTTTCTCCTCGTCCTACGGGCCGCCGCGCGCGTGGGCGAGGGAGCGGGCGTAGGCGTAGTAAGCAAGCTTCTCCTCGTCCTGCGACTCTGCGAGCCACCGCGCCCATGGGCGGGGGAGAGGGCGTACTAAGCAAGCTTCTCCTCATTTTGCGAGTTGACGGGACACGTCAAAAGTAGTACAGAGCATCTCCAGTGTATAGAGCCTTGCCTCTAAGGTAGGCCCCACATGGTTTGCCTCTTTTTCTAAATAACACGCCAAGTCGCAATTTGTTTGTTCACCCGTGGTACACGATCCTCCATCAAGTGGACAACCAGTACACGTGTCAAATTACCACGTGGACTGCCTTTTCGTACAGAAATGAGCTCCACCGTGTACCCGCGCGGGTGTGGTTGGGGAAGAGAGGGGAGTACGTGCGCCGTGCGTGCACCTCTTCTCTTCGTGCATGTCCCCCACCTCCGTGGGTAGTGTGAGAGAGATACAAACCTACAGAGATGCCGTGTGCGTTCGTGAGTGTTTTTTGTTATGGGGGGGGGTTGATTTCGTGAATGTATTTGTGGGAATATGTGTCGATGATGTCTCAAACAAAAATGTGACACATGCAATGTGTGTGAAATAGAGGCCTACCTATACCATATATAGAGGGGGCGATCCACGAGAAGAGAGGGAGGGGTCATACATATCGATAGAGTCGATGAGAGGATCAAGTGTGTGGGTGCGAGATCGATGAAGAGAGCCATCGAAATTGTGTGTGTGCACGTCAAAGATATAGGGCGACTAACCTACCGGAACGTCAGAGGGGAGAGGACAAGTTTGTGTATGGCAGGGAGACATGACTATAGCGCTCGATGTATTGGTGTGTGTGTGGGGGGGGGAGCCAGAGACCTAACTAGAGAGGTAGATCGACTCGTATATGTGTTGAGAAGGAGAGACCTAGCAATTTCTTGAGGGAGATCATTTGACATCCATACATAAGTGAAGGACGGGAAATAGGTTGGGACACAGAGAGAGAGAGAGAGAGGTAGAGTGCCGGAGGGGTGGTGGAGTTGCTTCTCGGAGATGGTGGGAGAGGCCTACTAGACAAACTGAGGGTACAACTGCAATATCAAGAAGAGTAGGGATGTGTTTCTATGTGTGCGTGTGCGTGATAGATGTGTCGGGAGGTATGCATGGATGATGAAGGGGGACCATGTGTTTGGTAAGCAGACCTAACTAGATCGGTAGATCAATTGTTGTGTGTCGGAGGAAGGGAGAGACATAACTAATGAGGTAGATCGATCGACGCGTGCGGAAAATGAGTTATAAATGACCTAGCTAGCTATACATATAATGGGAGATCGGTCGGTGTACATCCATTTCTTAGAGGCAAATAAGGCCCAGAGAGACGGATAGAGAGAGAGAGATGGAGCTAGGAGGTGGTGCGAGAGGCCTACTAGCTAGATAGGGGGAGGAGTGTGCGATTGTGAGATCGATGAAAAGAGGGCGAGAGTTTACACGTGTGTGGGACCGTATGAGAGACACGAGGCATGGACAGAGAAAGGAGGAGATGGAAAGTGTGTGTGTATGTGGTAGTCAGACATCGCTAGAGAGGTTTATCGATCGGTGTGTGTCAGAAAAAAGGAGTTGTGGAGACCATGGGAGAACGGCCTAAAGAAAAAAATGAATGTGCGCGATGGATAGAATGCTGAGGGAGGGGGAGGGCGAGGAGGGCGTGTGCATGCACGAGAGAAAGTTAGGGTTAGCTACAAAGGTTAGAGGATTGTGTGGGTGTAAGAGACTAACAAAGATCATAACTCGATATGAAAGTGGATTCATATATTTGAATAAGAGATCGTAGTGTTATAAACCTATGCATGCATGAATATAGCAGTGATACGCGTGGTGTGGTTTTGGACATGTTATACTATAATGTGATAATGCGTGACGTTTGCAACTCACAGCTAAATATCAAACAATCTAAACTATACCATATATCGAACAATCTCACATTTTATTTGAATTTGTGATAATATGTGGCGTTTGCAGCTCACAACTAAATATCGAACAATCTAAACCATACTACTATATATTGACCATCTCACATTTTATTTGAATTTGTGATAATGTGTGGCATTTGCAACTCATAGCTAAATACTTGTAGGCGTAGGGTGCGGGGCACCATACATTATGTGATAAACACATTATACATATGAGACATGGTTTAGATTATGAAGATCTAGCTAGAGCTTGAAATGTACTGTGATTTGAAATCAACATAAAGTGGATTCAAAAAATCGAGTTCGAGTTCATATAGTACACATAGTTCATATATAACTCGACAGTAATCATGTGGAGTGCTGTGAAGATAATATACAAACGATGGTTTAACTTGACAATAATGATGATTGTAGATCTTATTAAAATAGAGAAACGAATTCAAATGGTTTAACTTGACAACAATCATGATTGTAGATCTTATTCAAACAGAGAAACGAATTCAAATTTAGTTCATATTGAAGCATAGTATATACGTTTGGAATGCACTAAAATATTCATTTGAGTAGCAGGTTGCATGCATTATACACATAGCGAAATATTTTTATTGAACATAACATGGATTCAAAGTTTTGAATGGCATTTGTAGTGCGAATTGATTTGGTACAGTACACGGGACTAGACTCTCTTGTGTGGTGCGAATTGATTTCTTTTTGGTTTTTTCGTCGAGGGAAGTGCGAATTGATTTGATATAGTATACACGTTAGGCTTGTCCGAAAATTTCAACCCGCGCCTTGTTATCCTGAAATTTTAAGATATCTCTTTGTCTCATTGTGCTCCTAAAATTCCCTCCATCTCACCCGCGCCTTGCTATCCCAAAATTACAACGCGTGCGAAAAGTCCCACCTCCTGCGAAATCTCGAGACGCGAAATTCCCGTGATACCCCTGAACCGAAAGAACCACCTAGTTCAAATCAGTGGGGCTACTTTCGTAACTTACCCCACATTTCGGACAAGCGCGTCCCTAAGCCATGGTTCCCCCCTCCCATCCCCTCCGCCCCCCATTCGTACACCGAGGCCGCGAAAACCCGCGAAGCCCCACACCCTCCTCCATCCGCCACCCAGCCGGAGCCTCTTCCCCGACGACATCGTCCACCGCAATAGCTTGACGTCCCTCATCCACCGCACCGGATGAGGATCCGTCGTCGATCTCGTTGTCCCGCCGGTTCAGCCACCCCGTCCTCCACCTCCAAGGAGCTGCCCCGACATTCGCCTCGTCTATCGCGCCACCTACATTCCCACAGCACCGTCTCCACCTACACCACCGGAAGAGCAGCACCATCACCTATTCCTGGGATGAAGCTCAGGACTAATCGGCGCCACCAAAGAGGTTCTACAGTAATCGTTGCATTTTCTTCTTGATTCGATCTCACGGTGCTGCCGGCGCTCGGTCCGGAGCCGCCATGGCGCGGCTCCATCTATGGCGGCGTCGCCGGCCACTTCCTCCACGATGTCAAACCCTCGGCGGCGACGTCCACATCAGTAGGAGCTGCTGCTACTCCGGCTCTCGCTGCCCGTGCTGCTGCTGCTGCTGCTGCTTCGGCCCTCGCTCGTGCTGCTGCTCTGCTCTTGCTCTTGGTCCCCTGCCTCGTCTGCTCTTGCTCTAGCTCCCGCTGCTATTCTTGCTCTTGCTCTTGCTTGCGCTGCTGGTCTACTCTTGCTCACGCTGCTGCTGCATGAGCAGCAGCTCCGACTCTCGCTCGAGTCCCTGCTGCTGCTACCCGAGATGCTGCTACATGACCAGCTGCCCCGGCTCTCGCACGCGTTGCTGTTCTGGGCGCTGCTGCTGCTGCTGCTGCTGCTGCTGCTGCTGCAGGACCAGCTGCCTCGGCTGCTCTCTGGTAGTATGTTCCCTGCTGGAGCAGCTACCGATTTAGATCACTGCTCCTCTGCCACTAGTGCTCGAGTGGCCAAAACTATTAGTGCACTGCTTTTCTGCTACTAGTGCGTTCAGTTTTGACGGAAAAATTCAGTTTCGACAGTTAAATTCAGTTTCAGCAGTTAAGTTCAGAGATGAGCGGCTAATGTATTTTACATCTAGCACTTTTTGGTGATGTATTTTATTTACATCATCTATTGCAGATGCTATTAGAATACCACTTCAGGTTAACGTTGTCTCTCTTGTCCTGCTTCAGCCTCGCCGTCGTACACCTCACCGGAGCTGCTTCAACGACGAAACCCTCCATCACAGCGGAGCAGTACCCTTGACTCCACCTCCAGACGCCTAAGTTCTTCTTCCCCTCCTCCGATAGCCACATCAGCCCCAGCATCCTCAGCATCCTCAGCTACCAACCCAATGATGATGGGATCGACATGGCTTCACCATTGAGTTTGTACACTTGTTGCATTGTTTTTTTACTTTACAGGTTATATATATTGTCCACTTAGCACACGTAGTAATGAGGAATACGATTAGTTTCTCCTATATGACAAGCAGTGGGTACTAGGCAAGTTAGCTATCCGTGATGGACTCTCTCGAAAGCCATCATTATTTATTTTTGCGCGTTGGAGCTGTGCATGTGTAGATGGGCCTGGGAGTTTAGCTAGTAGGGCAGTGGCCTGGACCAAAGTATTATTTGTTCCTTTAGTATCTCTTTCAAAGAAAAATCGTAGGAAATTTAATATCCACTTGGCCCTCCTTTTTAAATTCTTATTCATGAAGAACAAGACTAAGTGATAGTAGCATAATAGCATTATAACTGTACATTTTCTTGTGGTTTGACTTAATTTGACCATGCTTCTTTGCATTCCTGTGAACCAAACACCCAGATTGACAGAAATCATGTATTTGCAAATGCTCTGTTTTGCACGTGCATTCCTATCCTATTCCTATGTATTTCCTATCCCTGTGTTGTTAGAATCCTCCAATTCAAATGAGCCCTTACAGAATTACTTCTGTTTCAGATAGGTTTCGAAGAAAACCTTGTGTGGTTTGTTCCGCTCCTGCCGCACCGTCGTCCACCCCAGCTCAGCTGCTCCAACGACGGAAGGGTCCACCACAGCAGGGATCCGCCCTCCAGACTGTCTTTCGCCACCTCAGGTCTTCTTCCATGTCGCCGACAGCCACCTGAACTGCATTACCATCATCAACTGAGCAGATGACCTTGAGGACTACACGGGTCCGCAAGAGAGGTCGCACCCTTTCGTGTCTGCTTACGTTATGCATCGCTTAATATTACCTGCTACTTTATCGTCCTCTTCACCTATTAGACTTCGAGTCAGCTCCAAACTAATGCTCAAACTTAAGTTTTTAAATGGTTGTGGGGTACATATCGGCGCAGCAACGAATATTATCTGTTTACTACCTGGTTAATCTCGGGTGTCTACTATGACTTTCATGTTGGGTGGGAAACAAACAGTAAAGGAGCCATTATCTATATTTTTTAACGGCAGCTATTATCTGCCTGCTATCACTGGTTTTGGGTCTGTCCACAGGTTGTTACCATCACTCTAGATTTCTGCATGCACTCCTTACATAATCTCACTATGTTTTATTCCTATGCATGTCAGTTATTGTACACAATGGTATTGAACATGTAGAGCAAAAGAGACGAGCCTTGCGTGGCAATAAAATTTCATGCAGACGTCGCTCCATGGTGGGCGCATAGGTAGCCCCCCTCCCTCATTCCGGATTGTAATCAAGAGAAAGATAACTATTCAGAGGGGGATTCAGAGGGAGCAGACCACTCCTATTTACCCCTTGAGGTCTTTGCTCTAACTTGCCATGCTGATGTTGGTCATATCATGCATATGGCGCCTTGCATTGCTTACTTTATACATTAAAAATGTCATCTGCTTAGTTTAGACATGCTTTGTGTGAATGCCATCTGTTTACTTTCTATATCATATATGTGAATTACGCTATAACATCTTGTTTTGCCCGGCATCATATATGTGAATTTTGTAATGCCATCCTGCTTAGCCAGTCATCTTATATGTGAATTATATCATGCCATCCTTTTTTTTCATTACGTAGTACATTTTTCAACAATGTAAGTACATTCAACTACTCTTCCTGTGCATCAGCCATTTGACACGGTGATAAAAAAATCTGGAGTGAAAACAAGATCTTCAGAGCAGACAATGCTATCTCACGAAGCACATATCTTGCTGGTTACGGATAGCTCCTCAGAGGAGGATTCAGAGATAGATGACCAGTCCTATTTCCCCCCCAAGGTGTATGCTCTTAACTTGGCATGGTTATCTTGCTCATATCGTGCATATGGTGTCTTGCCTTGCTATGTCATTTGCTTAGTTTAGACATTCTTTGTGTGAATGCCACCTGTTTAGTGTCTAATTACCATATATATGTGAATTATGCAATGCTATCTTGTTGCAAGGCATTATGTATGTGAATTATGCAATGCCATGCTATTTAGCCAAGCATCATATATGTGAATTATATCATGCCATCCTTTTTTTTGTAATACGTATTCCATTTGTCGACAATGTTCTTATATTCAACTACTCTTCCTGTGCATCAACCATTTGAATTGGTGATGGAAAAATCTGGAGTGAAAACAAGGTCTACAGAGCAGACAATGCAACCAGCTGAAGCAGATATCTTGCGGGTTACAGATAGCTCCTCAGAGGAGGATTCAGAGACAGATGACCAGTCCTATTTTCCCCCTGAGGTGTATGCTCAAACTTGGCAGGGTTATATTACTCATATCATGCGTATGTTGTCTTGCATTGCTTAGTTTTTATATCATATACAAAATATTGAATGCCATCTGCTTAGTTTAGACATCATATATGCGATTGCCATCTGCTTACTTGCTTAGTACATAAATCATATACAGTATTTGAATTATATCATGCCATCATGTTTACATAGACAGCATGTATCTGAATTATGCCATGCCATCCCATTTAATAAAGACATCATATTAGTTATATCATCTCATCATGTTTACATAATCATCATATTTTGAATTTTGTCATTCTATCCGTGAATTATATCATGCCATTTGGTTTCCATAGACGGCATGTATGTGAATTATGGCATGCCAATCACTTTAATAGACACATCATATAGTTATATCATGTCATCCTGTTTACATAGTCATCATATTTTGAATTATGTCATTCTATCCTGTTTAGTTAGCCATCATATATGTGAAATTGTGTCATGCTATCCTTTTTAGTTAGCCATCATATATTTGAAATTGTGTCATGCTATGCTGTTTGATTAGACAACATAAATGTGAATTATTTCATGCCCTCTTTTATTCCCCACTATCCATTGCACCTGTCTATCATACAATGTCTGTACATTCAATTACTTTTCTTGTTTATCAGCCATTTGAATTGGAGGGGGTGATGGCAGTATCTAAGGGAGTAAAAACACGGTCTTCAGAAAAGATAGTGCTACCCGTCGATGCAGATAGAACTACAGTTGTACTTGCCCAAGAACCAGCCCCACCACACATAACCCAGACTCTTGCAGATTGTACCCCTACCCAGTTCGACAGACAACCAGCTACACCTCTTCTAACCCCAACCCCAGCAGATAGTAACCCAGTTCCAGTTGACACAGCACCGTCTCCACCATAGAG
Organism: Thinopyrum elongatum; assembly: GCA_011799875.1. Taxonomy (NCBI): domain Eukaryota; kingdom Viridiplantae; phylum Streptophyta; class Magnoliopsida; order Poales; family Poaceae; genus Thinopyrum; species Thinopyrum elongatum. The sequence continues at coordinate 284,432,398 of CM022297.1, read as the reverse complement.
CACCCAAACACGAGCAGTTAGTAAGGCAACTGCAGTGCCCAAAGCACGAGGACCACCACTCCGAACCCCAAGTCAATGCTTAAAGCAAAAGAAGAATTGTTCTCAGGTCAGGTTCCGTAGCTATGGTTCATACTCCTTTGCTCTTGCATTACTGTATTTACTTATACCAACTAATTTCAAATTTGAAGGATGCAATTGAAACTCCAATGATGCAACAGGTATGTTTTAAACCTGTTTCTTGAACTAGTTTGCTGTTGTAACTTGCTCTATGTTGATTTCAGTTTCAATTGAATAAACAGTTATGTTCTCATGTCATGTTGTGTGGTTTCCCGCACTTATGTTCTGTCTATGCTGCTTTGTCTTAAACAGATATGATTTGAACTGTCTCTATCTTGATTTGACAACATACACTAGAATGATATAGACCATACAGTGACCATAGTACATAGATATATGTTTGTTTCATGCTGTTATCCTATCCACCTTACTGCTGAACTGGTTTACCAAAATGAATTTCATATACAACATGGTAAACCTGTGATGTGTCTGCTTGTTTCTCTTTTAGAATGTGGACAAAATATTGGAGAAGAGTACCCTGTTATGCAGTGGTAAAGGAAGTAATGCAGATAAGGTTCAAGATAGTGAGACATCCCTGTTGGTCTCCAAGAAAGCTGATAAAAACTATCTTGAAGACAGTGAGACAACCCCAAAGTTCTGTCTTGATGTAGTGTTCGAGTTACTGGCCACTACTGCTGGCACAAGCTCTTCGAACTCTCTGCCTGAATTAGTTCGGCTTCTTGAGTCTCAACTTCAAGTTGAAAGACATCGATCAGATGTGCTGCGACAGGAAGCCGAAGGACTGAGGAAGTCCCTGCAGAATTCAGATGCATACTTTCTGGTGTAACAGCAAGCGCTGGAGGATTTAAGCGCCAAACAAGAGAAAGTTAATAAGCTTGCTAAGCATCTTGCCAGCAGGTTGGGTACCCAGTATATTGTTTCTTGAGCTCTTCTGAAGTGGTTTCAGTTCTGGACTTGTTTTGCTGCGGCGTTTATTTGCACTGGTCGCAAACTTTGACAACCAGTGTATGTGATATGCTGCTTTGTTCCCTATATTTGCACTGGTGGCAAACTTTGATGCCCAGTGGATGTAATATGTGTAATAGCCGTAATAGCCTAGCGTTAGTTGCTTCCTTATTTATTTCCTTATTGTCTTGTTTAGTTGTTTGCTTGTAGTCACTGCAGTTCTTTTTCCGCGTTTTTCTAGTGGCCACAATAACCTATTTTTTATAACTAGGCCACAATAACCATAGGCAACATACGGACCGTTGTAACCATGGTCCTACTACCTGCTGTAGTGACCATGGGCCTCCTATGGGCCGTAGAATCCATGGGCCTTCGACGGGCCGTATAATCAATGGGCCTTCTACGGGTTGCACGATCGATTGGCCAAACATGGGCCATACTATAACGATCCGCAAAATGGGCCGTAAATGGGCAAGAGTGGAAATCGTGTATTTATGGCCCGACCATAACGGGCCGTTAATCGGCCGAAATGTATAACGGGCTTAATTCTATCGACAGGCATCACGGGTCGTTAATGGGCCGTATTTGATGACGTTATGGAAACAGCCCAACAGGTTAACGGGCCACAAACATGCCGACTGTAACCACGGGCTGAATTTGGCCCACAAGCGGAACGGGCCAGTAACTGACCGTAAGTAATCGAATGCTAGAAATGAGCCCAAGAATAAATGGGCCCTTAGGAGACCGAAAGGTAACATGGGCTGGAAATGGCCCAACGGAATAATGGGCCGTTAATGGGTGTAAAGCGATACACTGCTCATTGTAGGCCAGTTTCACCATGGGCCTTTAATGGGCCCAGAGTTATCAAGGGCCTCGTGTGGGCCGAAAGACGTCACGGGCCATACATGGGCCGGAAGTTACAATGGGCTGGAATCATATTAGACGGCCCAGATGACGCTACTGGGCCCAATTCGGATAGGCCATAACGGGCCGTGAGTTAGCGGGCTGTAAATAGGCTATATGTGAATAGGCTATTAACAGGCTTTCCGTGGGCCGGCCCACTACCTTTTGACCAAGTCAAACGGGCCGGCCTTTTCACCTGAATGGGCCTCTGTTGGGCCGAGCCACATGTTGACTTATCATAGGTGCGTCCTGTCCATTGGCTGGATGACATCTGTCCCAAGGCTGAGCTGACACGTGGATTCTCCGGCGTATCAAAATTTTACACGTGGAAAATCCCCATTGGTCAGGGCTGTTAATGGGTTATCGGATCCAAACCAGAACCCGATAGCTTAACGGCGACCCGTTACGGTGGATGCCACGTGTCGGTCACCCTTGACGAAAACACTTCTATGACGCGCCATTTATCGTCATGGAAGTGGACACTTCCGTGATGATAATTTTGGTATTGTCATGGAACACTTCTATGACAACACAGGTATGACTATCTTGATTCTGTCATAAAATCATCATGGATGTACATGCATGACATAAAACGGGGCCTACTGTGACAAACACGTATCATCACGGAAGTGTATTTTTTTGTAGTGTATATGTTTGTCATGTTATGACTGCAAGCTATTCCTTGATTCCAAGTGAGAGTGAAATGGACGTGAAGTGGTGCAGAGTGTTTGTGAGCAAATAACTAGAGTGCGGAGTAATTAGCGGGGAGAGAAAGGTAGAGAGAGGGAGGAGGGAGAGAGAGAGAGAGGAAATTGCAATGAGCGTAAAGACGTTCTTAAGGGTTCCAGATTCCCCACTAGTGTGTGATGTGTGATGATAATGAATGATAATGTTCCATCGCTACGATATATATTTATGTGAGGACGGACAACAACTAGAAAATTTGTTTGTAGGTGATGGCCTGCAAGCGCACGGGGTTTAGTTGTAGCTTTTTGAAGTAAAAGAGTCGGTCCCACAGAGAGCACATAATTGGGTTTTGTCTCCCGTAGTGACTTATGGAATTTTACCTGCCAGTGACTACAGGCCCAAAGCAAAGTGAGGGCGGAGGATGAATATTGGTTTCGGTGAAATTTGAACTTAAAGTAAACACCATAAACAAAAATAAAAATAGTAGGAAAAGTAACAAGCGAACTGACAGAGGACTAAGGTGTTCTCAGGGAGTCTGGAATTTCCATTGGTATGTTTCTAACTCAACGTATGCAACGACATAGTATTATTTTGATACTTGAGCCGCTCTTGAAATTTACTCTCAATGGAGCTCGGTATAGAACACATTCAACTCTAGGTAGACTTTGTACCACGTATTCCACCACCATAGCTCCCCCCTGCATGTTGCAAATACGATAATTAAGGGTTTCCCCCTGGACGTGGCCTCACTAAGGGTTCTTCGTAATTCCTTTATCAATAGTAACACCTAGGGATGAAGGATTTTACTATCATGTGGAATTACCTCCACTCCCTAACTCTTACAACGACACTGATACAGTTCATGGCCTTTCGGGAAAAATGCTGAGTGGGCCCCTTCACAACATTCACGAAGTTTATTAATCTAACTCATTCAACATAGAATCTCATATCCTTATTAACGTTTCAGGTCCTATACATACCAAAGTTCATCCATATCTCCGAGAACTAGGAGGTTTACTCGTACATAGAGACAACAAGGATCATGAAAGCGATGATGATAAACATGGATGAATCAAACAAGTAACACACAAGATGATCCAGTAGGGTTCCGATGTTAAACCGAGATCAAGAAGGATGTGGATGATGATGATGATGATGATGATGATACTGGTGATGATGCTGGCGTCCCCTTGCACGTGGTGGTGAAGATGGTGATCTCCTCCTTGCCGATTCCCTCTCCGGATGGATTCTGGAGGCTAGGGTTCTCCTTCTAGATGTGTTTATGGTGGTAGTGGACATCGATTCCCCTATCCGAATGCATGGGGGAGAAGTAGTCGACAAGGGAATCTCGCCGCCATGCCATACGGCCGCTCATATGAGCGCACGCGCTCGTAAGGGTGGTCGTCTTGCACTCTGAAGGCGCCCCATGGCCTCCAGCTTTCTCCTTTTGCTTTATTTATTTTATGGTAGATGATAATCACAATGAATGACATTTCCTGATATTCCTTCCATAATATTTAATTTGCTCCAAAAGATTTTTCCTGGTAAAACCAACAAAAAACAGTGCACGAACGTGGTAAAATTCCAAAGAGCCTATGGTGTCGGCACAAAATAACCATCAAAATCATCATACATTTTTGACTCATCAAGTCTCCCAAGCTTAAGCCTTGCTCATCCCTGAGTAGTTACCGCATCTTGTAAAGAACAAGGTCAACTTAGGTTTATGAGGTGCGGATATTGGTAGAGGTATGAGTCCATTGCCGGTTGCTGAAATGAGTAGAGATAAAAGCATCATCACAAATATAAGCGCATCTTCACCGTTAGGATGATCATGAATGCTTGCTACTTAGTTCATTAGTGGACAATTCACAACTTTATGTTTTCAGTCATTTTTATTTCAATTGGGCAAGCAGTAAGGGTCTCCCTTTCCTTTTCAGAAAATTTTGCGCTTTGTAATTTATTTCTTGCTTTCGAAACATGTTTATCCGCCCATCTAACACTTCGTTTTCATGTGATATGTAAGCTAAACATGTTACTTGCTAGAAGTTCAAAGACCTTTTAAATTGAGAGGGATTTAACCTCCTTGCTACTTGTTCTATTTATTTAGTTCACTTTTTTTAATTGAACTTTCAAGGAATTAGCACATGCAGTTGTGTTTCTTCTCTAACCAATTAACACCAGCGATGTGGAAGACTTATGATCATCTCATAGGTGGCTATGCCCTACCACTTGTTTCTAAATCGTCATCTCATACGTTTTCCAAATGCAGCGATGGCACTAAACATCAAGATATCCAAGACTCATTAGAAAGGAATCTTCGCGTATTCAAAGAGGAATTTAAGAGTTCAACCTTATTGAAATAAAAATTGCTAGCTATCCTCGACTTGCGGGAAATAAATGCATAAAAAGTAAAGATACAAAGTACTTTAGGATCTCCCCCAGGCTTACAATCAAACAGAGAGATCCCGGTGCCTAGCTTTTATGCTCCCTCCTTAATCTCCTTGCAGGCGGTAGAGATGTTCTTGAAGCATGCTCCCATCCCCTTAATCATCACCTCTTGCTCATCAACAATCCTGCTCAAGAACTCAAGCTGTGCGGTATTTTGATTCAGAGTATCAACCGATCTTATGGAAGAGACCATTGACCCGTGCTTCCAGGTCTTTGCTCATCAACCAATAAGAATCAATCCCTTCACTAATAGTATGCACACAAGCTTTAGAGACTCACTCAAGATCCTTGATCTTTTCCTTCATCTCCTCTAGGGATGGTGGTTCCTTCCCAGTCGCTCTGTGGATGCCCAAGAGGAAATAGAGGAGTAGATCCTCGAATACTGAATTGGTAGGGATTTGCTGGATACTCATCTGGAGCGAACTCATCATCTCCTTATTCTTATGGCTTTTCTTCCTTGATCTCCACAACCGTCTTCTCCTTGTTGGCTTACCCCTCCGTTCGTGATTCTTCCTTGAGGTTCCTCTTCCTTAGGTCCTCCCATCCAGAAGGAACCACCTCCTCTAGGTTTGGGAAGGGGATGATGCAGATGGAAGTTGAGGACGATGTTCAAGACGACCCGTTGTTCATGGCGGCAGCCGCGTTCTTCATCCTATTGCTAGAGGATATGGGAGGAGGTGACAAGCAAGGGAAACCTGAGATTAGATTGATATTTGGCGACATGACCCTTAGCCTTTTATAATAGTTAGGCACCCTGCAAATTTCGAGGTTAGGCTTACAAAAGAAGTTAGACGGAAATCAAACAAAATCAGGAAAGCAATCAGGTAAACAGATCGCACGCCGATCATCCATACGAGCACTTCATACAATTGATCACTGAGCCCTAGAAAATTAAATCTATTTTTCAAACCTATCATTGGAGTAGTTGGTCCATATGAGTGCATGTACAAGTGTCTGCGCTCACATGGGACGTTGTTGTATGCTCTGTTGTCGAAGTGCTCGATGTTGGGAGGCCATACAAATGCTCGTACGACTGTATGTGATCGTACGGACGTCGTCTGGCGCTTTGTTGTCTATGTCGTCTGCCTCCACCTCTCATATGAGCGCCCATACGATCACACGCGATCGTATAGGACGTCGCCTTCTGTTCTGTTGATTGCCTCATTAATTTTCCTTAGAAATTTTTTCTCCCTACGTTGTTAGTAAACACGACATCCAACTAGAGGCATAACTTTGAGATTTTAACACCCAACAAAGAGCAGATCAACTCAACAACAAACATAGGTAAATTTTTCACTAAAAACTTAGACTTGAACAAAAATGAAAGTTATTCTTATTGCAATACCTTCTATTCTTCGCTTTTTTGCTTCTTCAACTATTATAAAATTTACCTCTATCTCCCCTCGCTCGTCTTCTTCCTTTTGTTCATCAGCAAGGTAGAGCTTCAAGTGTTGGCCATTCACGATCCCTAGAGTATCTTTTTATCCTTTTAAATGGACAGCCCCGGAGTTATAGACCTCTTCGATGACACATGGTCCTTTCCCATCTGGACATAAGCTTTCCTGGAAACAACTTAAGATGGGAGTTAAATAAGAGGACCTTGTCCCCTGCACTAAATGTGCATTTTAAAATCTTCCTATCATGCAACTTCTTAACGTTTTCTTTAAAGAGGTGGGCACTTTCATAAGCGTTGTTCTAGAGCTCCCCTAAAGCATGAATATCTAGTAATCTTTTTTCTCCCGCTTCTTTGAGATCAAAGTTTATATTCTTTACTACCCAATAAGCTTTATGTTCCAGCTCTAAAGGTAAATGGCATGTGATGTCTACTACACAACTTGTTCTTTTTGACTCGTGTCGGGCCTCCAAGCGCAGAGTTTTGTAGGACAGTAGCAAATTTCCCTCAAGTGGATGACCTAAGGTTTATCAATCCGTGGGAGGTGTAGAATGAAGATGGTCTCTCTCAAACAACCCTGCAACCAAATAATAAAAAGTCTCTTGTGTCCCCAACACACCAAATACAATGGTAATTTGTATAGATGCACTAGTTCGGCGAAGAGATGGTGATAAAAGCGTAGTAATGATAGTAGATATTGATTTTTGTAATAGGCACAATAAAAAATAGCAAGGTAGCAATTGATAAAATGGAGCACAAACGGTATTGCAATGCTTGAAAATGAGGCCTAGGGTCCGTACTTTCGCTAGTGCAATCTCTCAACAATGCTAATATAATTGGATCATATAACCATCCCTCAACGTGCGATGAAGAATCACTCCAAAGTTCCTATCTAGCGGAGAACATAAGAAGAAATTGTTTGTAGGGTACGAAACCACCTCAAAGCTATTCTTTCCGATCAATCTATCCTAGAGTTCGTACTAAAATAACACCAAGCTATTCTTTCCGATCGATCTAACCAAGAGTTCGTACTAAAATAACACCATATGATACACATCAACCAACTCTAATGTCACCTAGATACTCCAATGTCACCGCGAGTATCCGTGAGTTGATTATACGATATGCATCAAATAATTTCAGATTCATAATAGTCAATCCAACACAAAGAACCTCAAAGAGCACCCCAAGATTTCTACCGGAGAAACAAAGACAAGAACGTGCATCAACCCCTATGCATAGATTACCCTAATGTCACCTCGGGAATCCGCGAGTTGAGTGCCAAAACATATATCAAGTGAATCAATATGATACCCCATTGTCACCATGGGTATTCATAGCAAGACATACATAAAGTGTTCTCAAATCCATAAAAGTATTGAATCCGATAAGAACGAAATCTCAAAGGGAAAACTCAATTCACAACAAGATAGAGAGGGGAAAACACCATATGATCCAACTATATTAACAAAGCCCACGATACATCAAGATCGTGACATCTCAAGAACACGAGAGAGAGATTAAACACATAGCTACTGGTACAAACCCTCAGCCCCGAGGGTGGACTACTCCCTCCTCATCATGATGGCCGACGGGATGATGAAGATGGCCATCGGTGATGATTTCCCCCTCTGGCAGGGTGCCGGAATGGGGCCTAGATTGGTTTTTCGTGGCTACAGAGGCTTGCGGCAGCGGAACTTCTGATCTAGGGTTACCCCGAGGGTTTTTGGAATATTTGGCAATTTATAGGGCGAAGAGGCGGTGCGGGAAGTCACCGAGGGGGCACAACCCTCCTGGGCGCGCCCAGGTGGGTTGTGCCCACCTCGGGCCTCCCCTCTGGTACTTTTTTAGTCCATCCTGGGTCTTCTGGTCCGAAAAATTCTCCAAAATTTTTCGCTGCGTTTGGACTCCGTTTGATATTGATTTCCTGCAAAGTAAAAAACAAGAAAAAAAATAGCAACTGGCACTCGACACTATGTCAATAGGTTAGTCCCAAAAAATGATATAAAGTTGCTATAAAATGATTGTAAAACATCCAAGAATGATAATATAACAACATGAATACTTCATAAATTATAGATACGTTGGAGACGTATCAGCATCCCCAAGCTTAATTCCTACTCGTCCTCGAGTAGGTAAATGATAAAAGAAATAATTTATGAAGTGTGAATGCTAGCAAAGTGCATAAGTTTGATCAACGATAATTTCAATCACTTTTCCTAGCATCATAACATCAATTCTTTCTCATAAAACTTCTCATGTTAAAGTAACAACTAATTCACATGTTAAGGTTCAAACAATGAATTCTCTTGAAACTCAACAACCTATATTCTTAGTCACCAAACAATTGCAATTCAACTTATTCAACAGAGTCTAAGTAAGAGGTCCACATACTCAATCATCATATAGTCTTCTATGATTGCTAGTACTCAAAGCATATTTTTAGAACAAATGAAATCCATTGAACACAGAGAAAGATAGGGGCTTAATATTTTGCCTCCCAACTCATTTATCATAGAGATAATTGTCCATAATAATAAATCATGAACAAATATATTTGACTGGTCATATGTGCCTAGATCTTTCCCCACCACATGATGCTTGCCAACTAGAGAATAATTGAGGTTGAAATGAGAATTCATACTATTGACTCTTTGCATAAAAGTAAATACTGAAAAGTAAAAGATAGGCCCTTCGCAGAGGGAAGCAGAGGTTGTCATGCGCTTTTTATTTGGATGCCCAAGCTCTTAATGCAAAGGAACGTCATGTTATATTGCCCCTTATGATAGCAACCTTTATTATGCAGTCTGTCTCTTCTTTTACTTTGCCATCACAAGTTCGTACAACGCTCAATTTTCCCTTACAATAAAAGATCAAACATATTTAGGAGCAATTTTTATTGCTTTATGCACCGATGACAACTTACTTGAAGGATGTTATTCAATCCATAGGTAGGTATGGTGGACACTCATGGCAAGAAACTGGGTTTAAGGGCTTTTGGATGCACAAGTAGTATCTCTACTTAGTACGAATTTTTGGCTAGCAAAAGATCCTAGGCAAACACCACATGTTGGAGGATCCATGACAATATAACTTCTATGCAAATATACCCAAACATAACTCATTACGTTCTCTTCCTTGTCCAACTTCAACTAATTTGCTCAAGTTTGAAAATAATTAATGGGTATTCACAATCATAGAAGATGTCCAAGATAATATATTTGCATGTGAAAGTTCTCTTCCTTATACTAATCATTCATGAATTGCTTTTATGACCAATATTGTGATTGTCAAGCTTCAAAAGATTCCACTTTCTAAACCCAATGTGAAGCTACTACTAGGCATGATATAAACATATAATTTCAACTTCATGATATTCAATTCATTTAACAATTTACTCATAGGATATAAGTGAAGCACAAGAGTAAATGACAAACTACTCCAAAAAGATATAAGTGAAGATCAAGCGAGTAGTTAAGTAAATGGGTAGCTATTTGAGGACTCTCTCTTATTTAAAAACTTTCAGATCTAAGTATTTTAATAAAACAGAAAGCAAAACAAAACAAAATGACATTCCAAGAATAGCACAACTCATGTGAAGAAGCAAAAACTTAGGCTGAACCGATACTAACCGATAATTGTTGAAGAAGAAAGGTGGGATGCCCACCGGGGCATCCCCAAGCTTAGATGCTTGAGACTTCTTGAAATATTATCTTGGGATGCCTTGGGCATCCCAAATCTTGAGCTTTTATGTCTCCTTAATTCCTCTCATATCACGGTTTCCCTAATTCTTAAAAACTTCATCCACACAAAACTCAACAAAAACTCGTGAGATAAGTTAGTATAAATCAATGCAAAAGGCTTATCATTCCCTACTATAGCAAATCACTAAAATTATTATTTAACATTTCATACTAAATGCCTCTGCATATTTAATAGTCCTATCCTCAAATAGAATCATTAAACAAGCAAACATATGCAAACATAACAGCAAACTGCCAAAATAGGACAGTCTGTAAAGGATGCAAGAGTATTCATACTTCTATAACTCCAAAAAATTTGAAAATTTATCACACTGTAGAAAATTTATCAGAGCTTTTTGTGAAAAAAATTTCAACACTTTATCGCATTCTGACTTTTCTCGGAAATTTTTACAACAGCGCTAAACTTTCTGTTTTGAAACAGCAACAAATAGACTTGCAAAATAAGCATGGTAAAGGCTATCCTTGACATTCTTTTTAAAGTAAAAGATGCAAAACATTATTATAAATAACAGCAAGCAAATACTAATAAAATAAAATGACGCTCCAAGCAAAACACATATCATGTGACGAATAAAAATGTAGCCCCAAGTAAGGTTACCGATAATGTTGAAGACGAAAGAGGGGATGCCTTCCAGGGCATCCCCAAGCTTAGTTGCTTGTATATTCTTTGAATATCACCTTGGGGTGCCTTGGGCATCCCCAAGATTAGGGTATTTTCACTGCTTATTCTCCTCATATTGATATCTCACCCAAAACTTGAGAACTTCAATCACACAAAACTTAACGGAACTTCGTGAGATGGGTTAGTATGATAAAGACAAATCATTCACTTTGGTACTGTCAAAGACAAGATTCATAATTTTTCTCACACAATTCCTACTGTACTCTACAATTTCCACAATTTATATTAAACAATATAAGCCATAGAAACCATACAACAAGCAAACTATGCATTGAAAACAGAATCTGTCAAAAACAGAACAGTACGCAAAGATATGAATTAAGGTCATACTTATGTAAGTCCAAATATTCTTAAAAATTAGGAAAACGTAGAAAATTTGTATACCCATCAACTGTAAAAATTTCAGAATTTTTCCACGTTCCAGTAAAATATAGGAATTGCTGTACTGGACACAAAAGTTTCTGTTTTTGCACAGAATCAAGTCAACTATTATCCACACTATCCCAAAGGCTTTACTTGGCACTTTATTGAAATAAAAGCTATAAAACATGATTAATACAGTAGCATAATCATGTGAACACACAAAAACAGTAGGTATAATTGTTGGGTTGTCTCCCAACAAGCGCTTTTCTTTAATGCCTTTTTAGCTAAGAGATTTTGTGAGCAAACAACTTATGGGAACAAGAATCAACTAGCATAGGAAGGCAAAACAAGCAAAACTTCAAGATTTTCAACACATAGAGAGGAAACTTAATATTATTGCAATATGTAAAAGCATACGTCCCCCTCTCATAATAATTTTCAGTAGCATCATGAATGAATTCAACAATATAGCTATCACATAAAGCATTCTTTTCATGATCCACATGCATAGAAATTTTATTACTCTCCACATAAGCAAATTTATTCTCATGAATAGTAGTGGGAGCAAACTCAACAAAATAACTATCATGGGATTGAAAATTAAAATCATGATGACAAGTTTCATGGTTATCATTATTCAATATAGCATACATGTCATCACCATAATCATCATAAATAGGAGCTTTGTTGTCATAATCAATTGTAACCTCTTCCAAAATAGTGGATTCATCACTAAATAAAGTCACGGCCTCTCCAAATCCACTTTCATCAGTATAATCATCATAAATAGGAGGCATGCAATCATCATAACAATTTTACATCAAAACTTGGGGGACTAAAAATATCATCTTTATCAAACATAGCATCCCCAAGCTTATGGCTTCGCATATCATTAGCATCATGGATATTCAAAGAATTCATACCAACAACATTGCAATCATGCTCATCATTCAAGGTTTTTATGTCAAACATTTTATAGAATTCTTCTTCTAACAATTGAGCATAATTTTCTGATCCATCATTTTCAAGAAAGACATTATAAAGATGAACAATATGAGACCACCTCAAATCCATTTTTTTTGTAGTTTTCTTTTATAAACCAAACTAGTGATAAAACAAGAAACTAAAAGATTCAATTGCAAGATCTAAAGATATACCTTCATGCACTCACCTCCCCGGCAACGGCGCCAGATAAGAGCTTGATGTCTACTACACAACTTGTTCTTGTAGACTCGTGTTGGGCCTCCAAGCACAGAGTTTTGTAGGACAGTAGCAAATTTCCCTCAAGTGGATGACCTAAGGTTTATCAATCCGTGGGAGGTGTAGGATGAAGATGGTCTCTCTCAAACAACCCTGCAACCAAATAATAAAAAGTCTCTTGTGTCCCCAACACACCAAATACAATGGTAATTTGTATAGGTGCACTAGTTCGGCGAAGAGATGGTGATAAAAGCGTAGTAATGATAGTAGATATTGATTTTTGTAATAGGAACAATAAAAAACAGCAAGGTAGCAATTGATAAAACGGAGCACAAACGGTATTGCAATGCTTGAAAATGAGGCCTAGGGTCCGTACTTTCGCTAGTGCAATCTCTCAACAATGCTAATATAATTGGATCATATAACCATCCCTCAACGTGCGATGAAGAATCACTCCAAAGTTCCTATCTAGCGGAGAACATAAGAAGAAATTGTTTGTAGGGTACGAAACCACCTCAAAGCTATTCTTTCCGATCAATCTATCCTAGAGTTCGTACTAAAATAACACCAAGCTATTCTTTCCGATCGATCTAACCAAGAGTTCGTACTAAAATAACACCATATGATACACATCAACCAACTCTAATGTCACCTAGATACTCCAACGTCACCGCGAGTATCCGTGAGTTGATTATATGATATGCATCAAATAATTTCAGATTCATAATACTCAATCCAACACAAAGAACCTCAAAGAGCACCCCAAGATTTCTACCGGAGAAACAAAGACAAGAACGTGCATCAACCCCTATGCATAGATTACCCCAATGTCACCTCGGGAATCCGCGAGTTGAGTGCCAAAACATATATCAAGTGAATCAATATGATACCCCATTGTCACCATGGGTATTCATAGCAAGACATACATAAAGTGTTCTCAAATCCAAAAAAGTATTGAATCCGATAAGAACGAAATCTCAAAGGGAAAACTCAATTCACAACAAGATAGAGAGGGGAAAACACCATATGATCCAACTATATTAACAAAGCCCGCGATACATCAAGATCGTGACATCTCAAGAACATGAGAGAGAGAGAGAGATTAAACACATAGCTACTGGTACAAACCCTCAGCCCCGAGGGTGGACTACTCCTTCCTCATCATGGTGGCCGACGGGATGAAGGTGGCCACCGGTGATGATTTCCCCCTCCGGCAGGGTGCTGGAACGGGGTCTAGATTGGTTTTTCATGGCTATAGAGGATTGCGGCGGCAGAACTTCTGATCTATGGTTACCCCGAGGGTTTTTGGAATATTTGGCAATTTATAGGGCGAAGAGGCGGTATGGGAGGTCACCGAGGGGGGCACAACCCCCCTGGGCGCGCCCAGGTGGGTTGTGCCCACCTCGGGCCTCCCCTCTGGTACTTTTTTAGCCCATCCTGGGTCTTCTGGTCCAAAAAAATTCTCCAAAAATTTTCGCTGCGTTTGGACTCCGTTTGATATTGATTTCCTGTGAAGTAAAAAACAAGCAAAAAAATAGCAACTGGCACTGGGCACTATGTCAATAGGTTAGTCCCAAAAAATGATACAAAGTTGCTATAATATGATTGTAAAACTTCCAAGAATGATAATATAACAGCATGAATACTTCATAAATTATAGATACATTGGAGACGTATCAGCATGCCCTATCGTAGACCATTTTATATGGCGTCATACGCATATGATTCTTGTAAGTGGTGTTGTAGGCTCACAAAGTCTCATTCAACTTTCTCACCCAGTCTTTCCTGGACTTTTGCATCGTCTTCTGCAATATTGTTTTTACCTATCGGTTTGACAATTCTACGTGACCACTTGTTTGAGGGTGCTATGGAAAAGCTATCTGATGAGTGAATCTATACTTGTGGAGGATCCTCCTAAAAATACCTTGTATAAAATGGGATCCACCGCCAGTAATAAGGACTTTTTGTACTCCAAACCTAGGAACAATTATATCCTTTATCATATTTAACGAGGTAGCCACATCATCATGGTGAGTTGAGATAGCTTCAACCCATTTGGTAACATAATCTACAGCAACAAGAATGTGAGTATGTCCATCTGAGACCGAAAACGGTCCCAGATAATCCAGCCCCCAAACATCAAAAGGTTCATAGACTAGATTATAATTCATAGGAATTTCTTGTCTCCTATCTATATTACCTATGCGTTGACATGCATCATAGCTTTGGACAACACTGTGTGCATCCTTAAAAGGCTTAGGCCAGTAGAAACCTGACTGAAGTACCTTAGCGGGAGTGCAATCGCCTGCATGATGTCCCGCGTATGGACTACTATGACACTTGTCAAGAATGGCGTTCATATCATGTTCAGGGACACACCTCCTTATCATATTATCTGGCCCATGCCAATAAAGAAAGGACCATGCCAGAAGTAATACTTTAATTATCTGAAAAACTTCTTCCTTTGATTGTAGTTTAAATCCGGAGGCATATACTTCCCTACAAGAAAGTTAGCATAATTTGCAAACCAAGGGTCAATATTTTTAATCATAGCTAAAACTTCACCTGAAAATGATTCATTTATCGGAACCAGATTATAAGGTATCCTTTCCATGCGGGATAAATGGTATGCCACTTGGTTGTCTTCGCCTCTACAAGCAACAATCTGCAAATCAAATTCTTGGAGTAATACTTTCCAGCGGATCGGTCGAGGCTTAGCATCCTTCTTCGAAAGAAGATAACATGGGGTGCGATGATCCATGTGTTGGGAAACGTAGTAAAAAATATCGCCCTACGATCACCCAGAAACAATATGAAGATGCATAATGGGTTGTGATCAACGATCGTTACCGACTCCGGGAGTGCAACGGAAGTAGACGAGTCGGTATAGATCATACTTGAAGTCCCTCGAATGTCGATGACAATCCCGCAAACCGCCCACGAACGATCCCTTGAAGGGAATACCGAAAGCACGACCTCTCTACTTGGTTGCAAGTGTACAGTCTTCATGATTCGGCAGTGCTTCACCGTCCAGAGCTAATCGTCGCCGAAGAATTAGAGGGAGGAGATTAGAACCACGCGGGGCTTCTAATTATGAGGATTAGAGGTGGCTAGGGCTTGCTCTAATTACTCAACTAGGCACTGGTACAGCGAGGTGCTATACGAATGGTTTTTAACCCCTTTTCGTGATGACGTTTTGAACCATCGCCAAGTGAGTGTGGGCGATAGGGGGGTCCTTCCCACACGACCCAGAAACCGTCGGGGATAGGCCCTCCGGTCACACATGCTAGGAAAAATGAGCTCGTGTGCGACGGGCGAGCGATCAATTAAGGTTATACGTATAGTTGTGTTAAGAAGAATACAATTATACAGGCCCAATTGTTTCCGGTCATAAGTACATCCCACACAGTCAGTCCCAGACAAACATTTCCGTTCGTATGTACATTCCACACAGTCAATCCAAGGAATATGTTTCCGTTCATATGTACATCCCACACAATCAATCCAAGAAGTACGTTTCCGTTTGTATGTACATCCCACACAGTCAATCCAGGGAAAACGTTTTCGTTCGTACGTACATCACACACAATTTTCCCCATTAAATCATTTGTGATAGCGTTGCCATTGCAGACGATATTAACATTTTTACCGTTTGCGTTATTGAATGCATCACACACAGTGCATAGAAGAAACTGTGTGGCATAGGTTGTCCATCACACACACTTTTTATGTGGTAAATGTTTGCGCATGGTGGCATAACACAAACAGTTTTCAAGAGGAAGTCGTGTGCGATTGTTCATTGATCCAACACGTTTTATTCCTAGAAACTGTGTGCGTTGTCTGAGGTCATGGCCCACGGTGTTTTCCCAATAACCATTTGCAAGAGAAAACCCCAATTAGCAGGCTAATTGGCCTATTATTAATAATCCATTTATTAATCTAATTGACATTCCATATTAAGCACACAATATATTTCATTTTCGTATTGAGGAAGCAGGATTTCATAATTGAAATACATCAGAGTACAACATCATATAGCTTCAGCACTCAGCTACCCCATTACACAATTACACCAGCACCAAGTTTCACATGCAACATCTATAACCTTTCAAAATTAGCATCATAGACGGTACATAGATAGATGAATCTCATCTGGAAAACTGCTGAAGTGGAAGGTGAATATTGAGCCTTGATTGATGTTGAAGGTCTTTGCAACTTTAGGCCAGTGCCTGTAGATGATTGACCGTCCATCCTTCGTCCTCTTCAGGAAGACTTCAATATTGAACCATGGGTGTTGTATGAATACCTTCCTCGCCTCCTGACCATACAGGTGGTTTGAGAGGTAATCATCAGTGAACTGCTTTGGAAAGGCCTGAAAACAAGGATATGCATAAATATATTTTCTAGATTTGAAATGGCGTAAAGGAATAAAAAAGACAAGGTATAACAGTTAGTACCATCCTGTAATGAACTGATGTCTTCTTCATTCTGCAGACAAAGATCTTGTTGTTTTCTGTCGCTAATTTCTTTATCCTAACAATCTTTCTAAGTTTCTTCACTTGACTGATATCCATGGACAACTCATTTCCCCATATGCAAAAAGGGTCGAACAGTGGGTCAAAACCTCTGACAGCAGGACCTACATGTGCAAGACCAAATAGTTAAAAACCTAAATATTAGAATGGTTCCTGCAATTGCACAATAATGTGCTATTAGACAAAGGACCATGCATGTGCAAACCTCGATTGTAAACCTCAGTGCTTCCCATTGTTTCCCTGCAACACATATAAGGTAGTTAGTGATCAGGTTAAGTGAGGGTTGGCATTCTATCAGTAAAATATGTTGATGAAAAATAAACACATTGCAGATTCATCAGATTAATTCGAGCCACATGGAAAACCCATTTATCCAAACCAAGCATGATTAAGAACTAGGAAATATAGCAATTGTATATGTTTATCATGTATTAAGTGCTGCCAAATTTGAATTATTCCTCACATGCATAACAATACATAATTCTACCCACAACAATTGGACATCTGATACGTCTCCAATGTATCTATAATTTTTTATTATTCCATGCTATTATATTATCTGTTTTGGATGTTTTATATGCATTAATATGTTATTTTATATTATTTTGGGACTAACATATTAACCCAGAGCCCAGTGCCAGTTTTTTTTTCCTTGTTTTTGAGTTTCGCAGAAAAGGAATATCAAACGGAGTCCAAATGGAATAAAACTTTACGATAATTTTTCTTGGACCAGAAGACACACATAGGACTTGGAGACCAAGGAAAAGGAGTCACGAGGCGACAGCAAGGGTGCAGGGCTTGCCCCAGGGGGGGCGCCCCCTGCCTTGTGGGTCCCTTGGAGCTCCCCTAACCCTAATCTTCGGCCTATAAATTCCCAAATATTCCCAAACCATCAGGGGCACCCACAAAAACACTTTTCCGCCGCCGCAAGCCTCTGTTCCCGTGAGATCCCATCTTGGGGCCATTTCCGGCGATCTGCCGGACGGGGATTCGATCACGGAGGGCATCTACATCAACCCTATTGCCCTTCCGATGAAGCGTGAGTAGTTTACCTCGGACCTACGGGTCCATAGCTAGTAGCTAGATGGCTTCTTCTCTCTCTATGATCTTCAATACCATGTTCTCCTTGATGTTCTTGGAGTTTCGTCCGATGTAATATTCTTTTGCGGTGTGTTTGTCGAGATCCGATGAATTGTGGATTTATGATCAGATTATCTATGAATATTATTTAAATCTTCTCTGAATTCTTATATGCATGATTTGATATCTTTGTATTTCTCTTCGAATTATCGGTTTGGTTTGGCCAACTAGATTGGTATTTCTTGCAATGGGAGAGGTGCTTAGTTTTGGGTTCAATCTTGCGGTGTCCTCACCCAGTGACATAGTAGGGGTAGCAAGGCATGTATTTTTATTGTTGCCATCAAGGATAAAAAGATGGGGTTTTCATCATATTGCTTAAGTTTATCCCTCTACATCATGTCATCTTACTTAATGCGTTACTCTGTTCTCTTGAACTTAATACTCTAGGTGCAGGCAGGAGTCGGTCGATGTGTGGAGTAATAGTAGTAGATGCAGAATCGTTTCGGTCTACTTGACATGGACGTGATGCCTATATGCACAATCATTGCCTTGGATATCGTCATAACTTTGCGCTTTTCTATCAATTGCTCGACAGTAATTTGTTCACCCACCGTATTATTTTCCTTTAAGAGAGAAGCCTCTAGTGAAACCTATGGCCCCCGGGTCTATTTTTTCTTATATAGTTTCAGATCTATAAACCAAAAATACCAAAAATATCTTGCTGCAATTTATTTACTTTTATTTTATTTTACATTTTTAGTAATCTTTTATATCTATCTCTATCAGATCTCACCATTGCAATTGACCGTGAAGGGATTGACAACCCCTTTATCGCGTTGGGTGCAAGTGTTTGATTGTTTGTGTAGGTGCATAGATTGGAGACTTGCTTGCGCCTCCTTCTGGATTGATACCTTGGTTCTCTAACCGAGGGAACTACTTATCTCTACTTTGCTGCATCACCCTTTCCTCTTCAAGGAAAAACCAACGCAAGCTCAAGAAGTAGCAGGAAGAATTTCTGGCGCCGTTGCCGGGGAGGTCTACATCAAGCCTACCAAGTACCCACCATAAACTCTCATCTCTTGCATTACATTATTCGCCATTTGCCTCTCGTTTTCCTCTCCCCCACTTCTAAAACGATTTTAGAAAAACACAAAAATATTTGCCTTTTTATTTGCCTTCTTTTCGTTTACCTCTTATGTCTTACTTGGCTCGTTTGCTTGTTTGCTTGGTATAATTGTGTGTTTATTGAAAATCAGAAAGCAAAAAAAAAAAGTTTATGGATCCTCATCCTCTTGCTAATCTTTTTAAGAGATCCAACTATGATGAACCAATTGCTAGTGAGTTGAGTGCACTAGACTATCTTTATGAAGTTTTGCTTGAAATTCGTGAATCTGAAAATTGTGATGAAGTGTTAAAAGAAGAAATTTATGAAGTGATTCACGATAGTTCCTTGAAAGAAAAGCATGATTGCAATGATGTTATTATAAATTCTATTAATGCCAATTGTGCTAATAATATGCAAAACCCCAAGCTTGGGGATGCTAGTTTTGCTATGTCCACTACTTATTGCAATGATCATGATTGGGGTGATAATGCTTCCTATGATCTTGAAAATTGATTTAAGCCTCATGATAATAGTGTTTGCAATAAAATTGAAAGTGGGTTTGGAAGAGTGTCAACTCTAGGTAATAATGATCCTACTACTTTGGAGAATGATCAATCTCATGAAATTTTTGATAAAAGTGGGCTTGGAGAGGTCATGACTTTATTTGATGATAATCCCACTATTTTGGAAGAGTGTCAACTTTGCATGCATGTGGATCATGAAGAGAATATTTTATGTGACAGTTATATTGTTGAATTTGATTATGATCCTACATGTAATTATTATGAGAGAGGAAAATATGGTTGTAGAAATTTTCATGTTACTAAATTACCTCTCGTTATGTTGAGATTGCTATTGTTTCTTTCTTCTTCCTTGCATATGCTAGTTTTTGCTTGTCTTGATAATTTGTTTGCTTACAAAATGCCTATGC
Organism: Thinopyrum elongatum; assembly: GCA_011799875.1. Lineage (NCBI taxonomy): Eukaryota > Viridiplantae > Streptophyta > Magnoliopsida > Poales > Poaceae > Thinopyrum > Thinopyrum elongatum. The sequence continues at coordinate 284,412,284 of CM022297.1, read as the reverse complement.
ATAGGAAGTATGTTAGACTTAAACTTGTTTTTCACATGCTACATGATGCTCTCTTCTTATTTCAATTGCTATCTTTCTTGTGAGCATCATTAAAATTATCAATGCCTGGCTAAAAGGCTTTAAAGAAAAGCGCTTGTTGGGAGACAACCCAATAATTTTCTTTTCTGTTTTTGTGAGTATACACATTATTACTCTGTAGTAATTGTGTTTTTGTGTTTTAATTAGTGTTGGCTTACGGTAAAACCTTTGGGATGGCTTACGGTGATAGTTGATTTGATCTTGCTGAAAAACAGAAACTTTTGTGTTCAGTTGCAGAATTTTAATAATTCAAAGAAGAAACGAAAAACTATGAATTTTTTAGAAAATATTGATATACAAATTGCCCAGGTTTTCCTAACTTTTCAGAATTTTTGGAGTTACAAAAGTATTCGAAATTTCCAGATTGCTACAGACTGTTCTGTTTTTGACAGATTCTGTTTTCTATGTGTTGTTTGCTTATTTTGATGAATCTATGGGTAGTATCGAGGGGTATGAACCATGGAGAAGTTGGAATACAGTAGATATTACACCAATATAAATAAGTAATGAGTTCAAAACAGTACCAAAAGTGGTGATTTTATTTTCTTATACTAACGGATCTCATGAGTTTTTTGTTGAGTTTTGTGTTGTGAAGTTTTCAAGTTTTGGGTAAAGATTTGATGGACTATGGAATAAGCAGTGGCAAGAGCCTAAGCTTGGGGATGTTCAAGGCACCCCAAGGTAATATTCAAGGACAACCAAGAGCCTAAGCTTGGGTATGCCCCGGAAGGCATCCCCTCTTTCGTCTTCAATCCATCGGTAAATTTACTTGAGGCTATATTTTTATTCACCACATGATATGTGTTTTGCTTGGAGCGTCTTGTATGATATGGGTCTTTACTTTTGAGTTTGCCACAATCATCCTTGCTGTACACACCTTTTGAGATGGACACGCATTAATCATGAATTTATTAGAATACTCTATGTGCTTCACTTATATCTTTTGAACTAGGCAATTTGCTCTAGTGCTTCACTTATATCTTTTTAGAGCACGGTGGTGGTTTTATTTTATAGAAATTGTTGAACTCTCTTGCTTCACTTATATTATTTTGAGAGTCTCTAAACAGCATGGTAATTTGCTTAGGTTATGAATTTAGTCCTAATATGATGGGCATCCAAGAGGGATATAATAAAAACTTTCATATTAAGTGCATTGAATACTATGAGAAGTTTGATTCCTTGCATATTGTTTTGAGATATAAAGATGGTGATATTAGAGTCATGATAGTGAGTAATTGTGGATTGGTAGAAATACTTGTCTTAAAGTTTGTGATTCCCGTAGCATGCACGTATGGTGAACCGTTATGTGATGAAGTCGGAGCATGATTTATTTATTGATTGTCTTCCTTATGAGTGGCGGTCAGGGACGAGCAATGGTCTTTCCCTACCAATCTATCCCCTAGGAGCATGTGTGTAGTACTTCGTTTCGATAGCTAATAGACTTTTGCAATAAGTATGTGAGTTCTTTATGACTAATGTTGAGTCCATGGATTATACGCACTCTCACCCTTCCACCTTTGCTAGCCTCTCTAGTATCGCACAACTTTCGCCGGTGCATTACACCCACCATATACCTTCCTCAAAAGAGCCACCATACCTACCTATTATGGCATTTCCATAGCCATTCCGAGATATATTGCCATGCAACTTCCACCGTTCCATTTATTATGACACGCTTCATCATTGTTGTAACATCCCAAATTTTCAATTTGGAATGTTATACATAGGTCATCATATGCATATCATATTTTATTTGCATTTCGTTTGTGATCCTAGAAATCTTAAGCAACTCAAGGACCCACGGAGAGAGTTGGGGATTTCATTTATTTTCATATTTGAATTTTCTCAAATATTGAAAAGAGGATCATTTTGATTTTATTTATTTTTCTCTCCAAAATATTTCATATTAAAAATATATGAGAGGAGATAAAATGACTTCTCCAAAATAAAAGAAATATTGGAGGAAAAATATTAAAATCAAATAAATAAATTTATTTGGATTTTATTTGCTATTTTATTTGAATTAGAAAAATATGCATTTTTCGAAACTGCATTTTTAGGCCAAGAAAATGTTCACTTTGTTCTAAATATTTTATTTAGACGGTGAAAATTGTTTTTGGCATTTTTAGATTTTTTTTTATTTTATTAGGATTTTTCTTCGGCGGAATGTATTTATAAAAAAAAACTCCCGCCGAACTGGGCCGGCCCAGCTAGTGCCAAGCCGCGGCCCAGCCGCGTCGTCCCCGACCCCCCGAGCGGAGTCCGCCGCCCGCACGCATCGCCGCCGCCGTGGCCGAGTCCGGCTCCAGCACGCCACCCCGCCGCCTTGCCACTCCTCCAAGCCGAGCCCCTCCCCCTCCTTAAATAGCCGCCGCACCCTTCCCCCTCGTCCCCATCGAGCCGCCGCCGCCGCCCCGAGTCGTCGCCGCCGCCGCCACAGCGCCGCTGCCGCGCCGCCGCCTCCGCGCCTCGCCCTCTCCTCCCCGCGCCCGCAGCCCCGCCGCCCGCGCCGACGCCGCCTCGCCCCGCCTCACCGGAGCCGCGCCGCCGCCGCCGGATCTCGTCGCCGTCGCCGCCGTTTTTTTTGGTTTTATGTAAAACCGCCGGTTTTTTTTAAAAACTCTAGTTCGGTTTATTTTTATTAGGTTAGATTAATTAGCGAACGTTCTTTCGTTTAGATCTGTTAACGAACGCTTTCGTTCGTTTGTCTCTGTTAGCGGACGTTCGTCCGATAGATTTTTCTTTTTCGGCCAGGGACCTATCCGTGATTATTTTTATCGCAGATTAGCACCTGATCTTCAAACCCTCGCCGTTTCTAAACCGTTCGTCCAAATCCAGTGAAACCAACGCCAAAATCTTCGTCTCGAACCCCTCTTTCTGTTTAATTAACTTGAACATGATTTTGACAATTTAAAATTTGGTTTCAAGCAGATTTGTTTTCGAAGTTCTTTTGACCGTAGTTTCAGTTCCGTAGCTCCGATTCGATTGATTCTTTTTGCAAATCGAAGCTCTTCAGTTGAACTTTCAGATTTGATCTTCTTATCTGAGTTTTACCCTTGCATATATGCTTGAGTGCTTATGTATGCTATTGTTTGGTTGCGATAGAATTCCCGGAGTGCGAAGCGTGCTACTACGAGTCTCTAGGGTTTGCGGATCGTCAGCAAGGCAAGTAACACATTGATCATACTTCTTTATTACCCGGTTTTTATGCATTAGTTGCAATCCTCAAACACTGCATGATTAGGATGTGATTAACTTGTGGGTATTGGGAAGTAGATGATGAGGTAGAACCTACTGCCCTTTATTATCAAACCCTTGGGAGTTACTTCTATGTTATGCTTATTTTGCCATGCTATGCTCATAGACGTGGATTGGGTTTGAGTGTATCCATGACAGATGTGAGATTGTTAATTAATGGTTAACTTAAGGTAACTACTTAAATACACATCTGGGTGGATTGGTTGAAGGCACCTGGGGATATACCAGTGTTGTCTTTTTGGTTCACCACCCAGGCTCAAAGGGATCAGAAGATTATTCAAGCTAGAAACTTCCGTGTGCAGCCACAAGCTATTATGGGCTCTAGCATAGTTGAGTATGTTGCATGATCTCTTCCAGTGGTAGGCTAGCAGATGTAGGGGATGTAGGTTGGTACTGTCTACCCAGGGTTAGAGTTAATGCTTCTGAAAGACTGTGTCTCGGTCATCCGTTTCTCAAACACCATGTAGTGCGAGAAATCCAACGGAGGAGATCGAGTCTTGTGGGGAAAAGTGCGCAAACCTCTGCAGAGTGTATAAACTAATCATGGTTAGCCGTGTCCCCGGTTATGGACATCTTGAGTATCTGGTACCTGAATTATTGATTTGATCCCATCAGTCTAAATTAATTTGTTGGGTTTAATGATTACTTTTAATTGGGATTGAGATGGGGATTTACCTTCTCAATGTTTAACAACCACCATGATAGTTAAATAAAATAAATTCCTTTGTTGTAGGGAAAAAATTGGCTTTTTCGCAAAACAATATAACCCTAGAGCTTTCCACCAGCCATATATGCATGTAGTGATAGCATTTATCTGTTCATTGCTCTTCTGTGTTATATTGCCAGCATATTCCATGTGCTGACCCGTTTCGGGCTGCAACATATCATGTTGCAGACTTTTCAGACGAAGAGTAAGGTGCGCTAGGTCATTGTCGTGCACTCGGCTATGCCGTTGGAGTTGATGGACTCACTTTATCTTCCAAGCCTTCCGCTGTTATCTTATTTAGATGGCCTTAAGCCATATTTATTGTAATAAGTTCTCTTTTGAGACATTCGATGTAATAAGTGTGTGATTGCACTCTGTTATAAATCCTTCGAGTACTGTGTGTGTCAGCATTACCGATCCAGGGATGACACGTGAGCACAGAGATTCGATCCATTCGGGTCGGGTCGCTACAATTGTCATATTGCTTTGCATGATCATGTAGTTGACATCGTATTTGTGGCAAAGCCACCATTCATATTTCACTCTTGAGTCATTGCACATCCCGGTACACCGCCGGAGGCATTCATATAGAGTCATATCTTGTTCTAGAATCGAGTTGTAATTCTTGAGTTGTAAGTAAATAAAAGTGTGATGTTCATCATTATTAGAGCATTGTCCCATGTGAGGAAAGGATGATGGAGACTATGATTCCCCCACAAGTCGGGATGAGACTCCGGACGAAAAATAAAATAAAATAAAAGAGAAAGGAAAAAAAGGGGAAGAAAAAAAAAGAAAAAAAGGGGCCAAAGAGCCCAAAATAAAAGAAAAAAATGAGAGAAAAGAGAGAAGGGGCAATGCTACTATCCTTTTTCCACTCTTGTGCTTCAAAGTAGCACCATGATCTTCATGATAGAGAGTCTCCTATATTGTCACTTTCATATACTAGTGGGAATTTTTCATTATAGAACTTGGCTTGTATATTCCAATGATGGGATTCCTCAAATTGCCCTAGGTCTTCGTGAGCAAGCGAGTTGGATGCACACCCACTTAGTTTCTTTTTGAGCTTTCATACACTTATAGCTCTAGTGCATCCGTTGCATGGCAATCCCTACTCACTCACATTGATATCTATTGATGGGCATCTCCATAGCCCGTTGATACGCCTAGTTGATGTGAGACTATCTCCTTCTTTTTGTCTTCTCCACAACCACCATATTCTAATCCACCTATAGTGCTATATCCATGGCTCACGCTCATGTATTGCATGAAAGTTGAAAAAGTTTGAGAACATCAAAAGTATGAAACAATTGCTTGGCTTGTCATTGGGGTTGTGCATGGTTTAATACTTTGTGTGATGAAGATGGAGCATAGCCAGACTATATGATTTTGTAGGGATAACTTTCTTTGGCCATGTTATTTTGAGAAGACATGATTGCTTTGTTAGTATGCTTGAAGTATTATTGTTTTTATGTCAATATTAAACTTTTGTTTTGAATCTTATGGATCTGAATATTCATGCCACAATAAAGAAAATTACATGGATAAATATGTTAGGTAGCATTCCACATCAAAAATTCTGTTTTTATCATTTACCTACTCGAGGACGAGCAGGAATTAAGCTTGGGGATGCTTGATACGTCTCCAACATATCTATAATTTTTTATTGTTCCATGCTATTATATTATCTGTTTTAGATGTTTTATATGCATTAATATGCTATTTTATATTATTTTTGGGACTAACATATTAACCCAGAGCCCAGTGCCAGCTTCTGATTTTTTCTTGTTTTTGAGTTTCGCAGAAAAGGAATATCAAACAGAGTCCAAACGGAATAAAACTTTAGGATGATTTTTCTTGGACCAGAAGACACACGTAGGACTTGGAGACCAAGGAAAAGGAGTCCCGAGGTGACGACAAGGGTGCAGGGCGCGAGGGGGCCCCCTGCCTTGTGGGTCCCTCGGAGCTCCCCTAACCCTAATATTCGGCCTATAAATTCCCAAATATTCCCAAACCATCAGGGGCATCCACAAAAATACTTTTCCACCGCCGCAAGCCTCTGTTCCCGTGAGATCCCATCTTGGGGCCTTTTCCGGTGATCTGCCGAAGGGGTATTCGATCGCAGAGGGCATCTACATCAACCCTATTACCCTTCCGATGAAGCGTGAGTAGTTTACCTCAGACCTACGGGTCCATAGCTAGTAGCTAGATGGATTCTTCTCTCTCTATGATCTTCAATACCATGTTCTCCTCGATGTTCTTGGAGTTCCATCCGATGTAATATTCTTTTGCGGTGTGTTTGTCGAGATCCGATGAATTGTGGTTTTATGATCAGATTATCTATGAATATTATTTGAATGTTCTATGAATTCTTATATGCATGATTTGATATCTTTGTATTTCTCTTCAAATTATCGGTTTGGTTTGGCCAACTAGATTGGTATTTCTTGCAATTGGAGAGGTGCTTAGTTTTGGGTTCAATCTTGCGTTGTCCTCACCCAGTGACATAGTAGGGGTAGCGAGGCACGTATTTGTATTGTTGCCATCAAGGATAAAAAGATGGGGTTTTCATCATATTGCTTGAGTTTATCCCTCGACATCATGTCATCTTACTTAATGCGTTACTCTCTTCTCTTGAACTTAATACTCTAGATGCAGGCAGGAGTCGGTTAAAGTATGGAGTAATAGTAGTAGATGTAGAATCGTTTCGGTCTACTTGACACGAAGGTGATGCCTATATGCATAATCATTTCCTTGGATATCGTCATAACTTTGCGCTTTTCTATCAATTGCTCGACAGTAATTTGTTCACCCACCGTATTATTTTCCTTCGAGAGAGAAGCCTCTAGTGAAACCTATGGCCCCTGGGTCTATTTTCCCTTATATATTTTCAGATCTATAAACCAAAAATATCTTGCTGCAATTTATTTACTTTTATTTTATTTTATGTTTTAGTAATCTTTTATATCTATCTCTATCAGATCTCACCATTGCAATTGACCATGAAGGGATTGACAACCCCTTTATCGTGTTGGGTGTAAGTGTTTGATTGTTTGTGTAGGTGCATAGATTGGAGACTTGCTTGTGCCTCCTACTGGATTGATACCTTGGTTCTCTAACTGCGGGAAATACTTATCTCTACTTTGCTGCATCACCCTTTCCTCTTCAAGGGAAAAACCAACGCAAGCTCAAGAAGTAGCAACATCGCATTGCAGAATTGAACCAAGCAGTTAACTAAACACCACAACAAATGAACCAAACCTTAACTGAGCACCACATTGCACAATATAACATACTCCTAATAGAAGATCAGACAGTTAACCAAACCAAGCATGCTTAACAACTAGGAAATTCTGCAATTGTATATGTTTCTTATGTATTTTACAGCCAAATTCGATTTATTCCTCACATGCATAACAATACAAAATTGTACCCACAACAATTGAACATCACATTGCATACTTGAACCAAACAGTTAACTAAAAACCACAACAAATGAACCAAACATTAACTGAGCACCACATTGCACAATATATAACATACTAGAAGATCACACAGTTAAGCAAACCAAGCATGCTTGACAACTTGGAAATATAGCAATTGTATTTGTTTCTCATGTATTTTGTACAGATAAATTCGATTTATTTCACACATGGAAGACAATACAAAATTGCACCCTGAAGAATCAAACATCACATTGCAGAATTGAACCAAATAGTTAACTGAACACGACAACTAATTAACCAAACAGTTAATAAGTGAGCACCACATTGCATGACATATAGAACATATACACTAGAGCAATAGATTGCATGGTAAAAGTAGATAGGACAATTCACTAGAATTTGTTAAGGAAAGGCAGGAGCAGCACATGCAATGGGTAAACCGAGCATGCTTAACCGGCGTAGCTAGCTAACTGAACATAGGTCCTTATAGTGAGCTAATAAGACAAGCTACTCCTCATCGTCGGAGATATCAGTGATGATTGGCTCCTTGGACATGGAAGAGGGCGAGGCCTCCACATCGTGGGTGCCCTCCTCGTAGTAGTGAGTTGCCTGATCCGCTCCAGGCACCAACCTGCTAGCTCTCGAGTTGAGGTAAGCACGGGCACGCAGAGAAAACACCTCGTAGTCTTCATCGAAGGCACCGACGGTGGCCTCGAGAAAACGCCATGAACTGTCATTTAAAGCAGCCAACCACGTAGCTGCGTCGGCGCGCGAGGCGTCGACGGTGGCCTCAACGGTGAGGTGCTCCTCCAAGATCTGGGGGTCGGCACGAATGGCAGCCATCGCGACCTCATCCACCCGTGCGGCTGTGATTTGCTTCTCCGCTGCCAAATGCTCCTTGAGCTCCTGGCTATATTGCATGCACCATGGCTTAGGGCGGCACTTATTTGGGGGAGGGGTCGATGATTTGGGTAGAAGGTGTCGCACCGGCGGTCGGGGCATGTGGGATGTGGAAGGAGGAGGAGGATGGGGGTCGGGTGTGGATTACTTGCCTGGATCGATGAGGCCGAGCAGCGTGAAGGAGGGTCGCCGGTGAGGAGGCAACGCTGCAAGCAAGGAGTGAAGGTTTGAACTTGGAAAGGAAGGTGAAAACAAGGGGAATGTGGCTTTTGGTAAGGGGGAGGGGGCGGGGAGGTAGATATTTTCGCGGAAGCCGAAAATTTTGGATCGGTGCATCGAAAAAACTGGCGCACAAAGTGTCATCAGACACGGTCCCTTATTCAGCACTGTGTATGATATGTGAACATCACAAACAATTCATATATCTTACCCCGTGTGTGATGAGTTTGAACGTGCAAATTTTGGTCCAAATATCACTGGTTACAGTGGTCATCCATGTCATTGCATAATTTGGGTATACAAAGGAGCCTACAGCACACCCACACTTCTTAATCGAGCAAGTTCAGCAATTAAACGGAGCTAGCTGACCTAAACATTACCCTAACAAATTAAAGACCAGCGCTCTAAATTACACAAAGAGTACTACTCCGGCTAGCACTCGTCGATCTTCGCCGCCTCCTCCATGTCCAGCTCGCGCCCAACGATCTCCTGGGGAAGGGGCTCCATGGCATCAACCACACCATACTCGGCAAGCATCTCGCCCAACCACGTTCGCCATCTCTTTGGAAAAGGCCGCCATGAGCTGGGCATGGGCGGCCGTGATCTGGGCTTGGACGGGCTCTGTCGTGGCAAGGTATGCCACGAAGGAACATGCGGCTGCTCGAACGCTCTCGGCGATTGCCAACTCTTCGGCCGTGGGTTGCCAACCATTGTCGGAGAAGCTTCGTTTGATTTGTTCGGTGACCACCACGAGTTGGGCGTGGGCGGCCTTGACATGTTCGTGGGTGGCCTCCATCATGGCTAAGGCCGCCGCTGCGGAAGGACAGCTGCTATGACGCTCTCGCCAGTTGCTATCCCCGACGCAGATGTTGCTGCTGCCATGTGAGCAGCAACAGCGGCCGTTTGGGCTGCCTTTGAAGGAAATATGCCCTAGAGGCAATAATAAAGTTGTTATTTATATTTCCTTATATCATGATAAATGTTTATTATTCATGCTAGAATTGTATTAACCGAAAACTTGATACATGTGTGAATACATAGACAAAACACAGTGTCCCTAGTATGCCTCTACTAGACTAGCTCGTTAATCAAAGATGGTTAAGTTTCCTAACCATAGACATGTGTTGTCATTTGATGAACGGGATCACATCATTAGGAGAGTGATGTGATGGACAAGACCCATCCGTTAGCTTAGCATAATGATCGTTAAGTTTTATTGCTATTGCTTTCTTCATGACTTATACATATTCCTCTGACTATGAGATTATGCAACTCCCGAATACCGGAGGAACACCTTGTGTGCTATCAAATGTCACAACGTAACTGGGTGATTATAAAGATACTCTACAGGTGTCTCCGAAGGTGTTTGTTGGGTTGGCATAGATCGAGATTAGGATTTGTCACTCTGAGTATTGGAGAGGTATCTCTGGGCCCTCTCGGTAATGCACATCACTATAAGCCTTGCAAGCAATGTGACTAATGAGTTAGTTATGGGATGATGCATTATGGAATGAGTAAAGAGACTTGCTGATAACGAGATTGAACTAGGTATGATGATACCGACAATCGAATCTCGGGCAAGTAACATACTGATGACAAAGGGAATGACGTATGTTGTTGTGCGGTTTGACTGATAAAGATCTTCGTAGAATATGTAGGAGCCAATATGAGCATCCAGGTTCCGCTATTGGTTATTGATCGGAGATATGTCTCGGTCATGTCTACATAGTTCTCGAACCCGTAGGGTCCGCACGCTTAACGTTCGATGACGATTTGTATTATGAGTTATGTGTTTTGGTGACCGAAGATTGTTCGGAGTCCCGGATGAGATCACGGACATGATGAGGAGTCTCGAAATGGTCGAGAGGTAAAGATTGATATATTGGAAGGTAGTATTCGGACACCGTAAGGGTTCCGGAGTGTATCGGGTACATACCGGAGTACCAGAGGGGTTACCGGCACCCCCCAGTGGAAGATATGGGGCATATGGGCCATAGGAGGGAGGCTAACCAGCCCACAAGGGGCTGGTGCGCCCCCCACAAGGGAGGAGGCCGAATTGGACTAGGTAAGGGGGTGGCGCCCCCCTTTCCTTCTCCCTCTCCCTCTCCTTCCCTCTTTCCACCTCCGGAGAAAGGAAAAGTGGGGGGGCCGAATCCTACTAGGAGTGGAGTCCTAGTAGGACTCCCCCCCATGGCGCGCCCCCTTTGGTGGCCGGCCTCCTCCTCCCCTCCTTTATATACGGGGGCAGGGGGGCACCCTAGAACACAAAAGATATTCTCTTAGCCTTGTGCGGTGCCCCCCTCCACAGTTTACTCCTCCGGTCATATTGTCGTAGTGCTTAGGTGAAGCCCTGCGCGGATCACATCACCATCACCGTCACCCCGCCGTCGTGCTGACGAAACTCTCCCTCGACACTTTGCTAGATCAATAGTTCGAGGGACGTCATCGAGCTGAACGTGTGCAGAACTCGGAGGTGGGTACGTTCGGTGCTTGATCGGTTGGATCGCGAAGACGTTCGACTACATCAACCGCGTTAAGCTAACACTTCTGCTTTCGGCCTACGAGGGTACGTGGACACACTCTCCCCCTCTCGTTGCTATGCATCTCCTAGATAGATCTTGCGTGAGCGTAGAATTTTTTTGAAATTGCATGCTACGTTCCCCAACAGTGGCATCCGAGCCAGGTCTATGCGTAGATGATATGCACGAGTAGAACACAAAGAGTTGTGGGCGATAATAGTCATACTGCTTACCACCAACGTCTTACTTTGATTCGGCGGTATTGTTGGATGAAGCGGCCCGGACCGACATTACATGACCATGTTCGTGAGACTGGTTCTACCGACATGCTTTGCACACAGGTGGCTGGTGGGTGTCTGTTTCTCCAACTTTAGTTGAATCGAGTTTGACTACGGCCGGTCCTTGTTGACGGTTAAAACAGCACACTTGACAAAAAATCATTGTGGTTTTGATGCGTAGGTAAGAACGGTTCTTGCTAGAAGCCCGTAGCAGCCACGTAAAACTTGCAACAACAAAGTAGAGGACGTCTAACTTGTTTTTGCAGGGCATGCTATGATGTGATATGGTCAAGACATGATGTGATATACGTTATTGTATGAGATGATCATGTTTTGTAAAAGTTATCGGCAACTGGCAGGAGCCTTATGGTTGTCACTTTATTGTATGAATTGCAATCGCCATGTAATTGCTTTACTTTATCACTATGCGGTAGCGATAGTCGTAGAAGCAATAGTTGGTGAGACGACAACGACGCTACGATGGAGATCAAGGTGTCAAGCCGGTGACGATGGAGATCATGACGGTGCTTTGGAGATGGAGATCAAAGGCACAAGATGATGATGGCCATATCATGTCACATATTTTGATTGCATGTGATGTTTATCTTTTATGCATCTTTTTTTTCTTAGTACGGCGGTAGCATTATAAGATGATCCCTCACTAAATTTCAAGGTATAAGTGTTCTCCCTGAGTATGCACCGTTGCGACAGTTCGTCGTGCCGAGACACCACGTGATGATCGGGTGTGATAAGCTCTACGTTCACATACAACAGGTGCAAGCCAGTTTTGCACGTGCAGAATACTCGGGTTAAACTTGACGAGCCTAGCATATGCAGATATGGCCTCGGAACACTGAGACCGAAAGGTCGAACGTGAATCATATAGTAGATATGATCAACATAGAGATGTTCACCATTGAAAACTACTCCATCTCACGTGATGATCGGACATGGTTTAGTTGATATGGATCACGTGATCATTTAGATGACTAGAGGGATGTCTATCTAAGTGGGAGTTCTTAAGTAATATGATTAATTGAACTTAATTTATCATGAACTTAGTCCTGGTAGTATTTGCAAATTATGTTGTAGATCAATAGCTCGCGTATAGCTCCCTTGTTTTATTCTTGATATGTTCCTAGAGAAAACTAAGTTGAAAGATGATAGTAGCAATGATACGAACTGGGTCCATGATCTGAGGAATATCCTCGTTGCTGCACAGAAGAATTATGTCCTTGATGCACCGTTAGGTGACAGACCTATTGCAGGAGTAGATGCAGACGTTATGAATGTTTGGCAAGCTCGATATGATGACTACTTGATAGTTTAGTGCACCATGCTTTACAGCTTAGAACCGGGACTTCAAAAATGTTTTGAACGTCACGGAGCATATGAGATGTTCCAAAGAGATGAAATTGGTATTTCAGACTCATGCCCGTGTCGAGAGGTATGAGACCTCTGACAAGTACTTTGCCTACAAGATGGAGGAGAATAGCTCAGCTAGTGAGCATGTGCTCAGAATGTCTGGGTACTACAATCGCTTGAATCAAGTGGGAGTTAATCTTCCAGATAAGATAGTGATTGACAGATTTCTCTAGTCACTATCACCAAGTTACTAGAACTTCGTGATGAACTATAATATGCAAGGGATGACGAAAACAATTCCCAAGCTCTTCGCGATGCTGAAATCGGCGAAGGTAGAAATCAAGAAATTGCATCAAGTGTTGATTGTTGACAAGACCACCAGTTTCAAGAAAAAGGGCGAGGGCAAGAAAGGGAACTTCAAGAAGAATAGCAAGCAAGTTGCTACTCCCGGGAAGAAACCCAAGTCTGGACCTAAGCCTGAAACTGAGTGCTTCTACTGCAAAGGAAATGGTCACTGGAAGCGGAACTGCCCCAAATACTTGGCGGATAAGAAGGATGGCAAAGTGAACGAAGGTATATTCGATATACATGTTATTTATGTGTATTTTACTAGTGTTCGTAGTAGCCCCTGGGTAGTTCAGTTGCTAACATTAGTAACTCAAAACAGGAGTTGCAAAATGAACAGAGACTAGTTAATGATGAGGTGATGATGTGTGTTGGAAGTGATTCCAAGGTTGATAAGATCACCATCGCACACTCCCTCTACCTTCGGGATTAGTGTTGGACCTAAATAAATGTTATTTGGTGTTTGCGTTGAGCATGAATATGATTGGATCATGTTTATTGCGATACGGTTATTCATTTAAGTCAGAGAATAATTATTGTTCTGTTTACATGAATAAAACCTTCTATGGTCATACACTCAATATAAATGGTTTATTGAATCTCGATCGTAGTGATACACATATTCATAATATTTATGCCAAAATATGCAAAGTTGATAATGATAGTGCAACATATTTGTGGCACTGCCGTTTAGGTCATATTGGTGTAAAGCGCATGAAGAAACTCCATGCAGATGGGATTTTGGAATCACTTGATTATGAATCATTTGATACTTGCGAACCATGCCTCATGGGCAAGATGACTAAAACTCCGTTCTCCGGAACAATGGAGCGAGCCAATGACTTATTGGAAATAATACATACCGATGTATGCGGTCCGATGAGTGTTGAGGCTCGCGGCGGGTATCGTTATTTTCTGACCTTCACAGATGATTTAAGCAGATATGGGTATATCTACTTATTGAAACACAAGTCTGAAACATTTGAAAAGTTCAAAGAATTTCAGAGTCAAGTGGAAAATCATTGCAACAAGAAAATAAAGTTTCTACGATCTGATCGCGGAGGCGAATATTTGAGTTACGAGTTTGGTCTTCATTTAAAACAATGTGGAATAGTTTCGCAACTCATGCCACCTGAAACACCACAGCGTAATGGTGTGTCCAAATGTCATAACCGTACTTTATTAGATATGGTGCGATCTATGATGTCTCTTACCGATTTACCACTATCGTTTTGGGGTTATGCATTAGAGACAGCTGCATTCACGTTAAATAGGGCACCATCTAAATCCGTTGAGACGACACCGTATGAACTGTGGTTTGGCAAGAAACCTAAGTTGTCGTTTCTCAAAGTTTGGGGCTGCGATGCTTATGTGAAAAAGCTTCAACCTGATAAGCTCGAACCCAAATCAGAGAAATGCGTCTTCATAGGATACCCAAAGGAGACTGTTGGGTACACCTTCTATCACAGATCCGAAGGCAAGATATTCGTTGCTAAGAATGGATCCTTTCTAGAGAAGGAGTTTCTCTCGAAAGAAGTGAGTGGGAGGAAAGTAGAACTTGATGAGGTAATTGTACCTTCTCCCGAATTGGAAAGTAATTCATCACAAAAATCAGTTCCAGTGATGCCTACACCAATTAGTGAGGAAGTTAATGATGATGATCATGAAACTTCGGATCAAGTTACTACCGAACCTTGTAGGTCAACCAGAGTATGTTCTGCACCAGAGTGGTACGGTAATCTTGTTTTGGAAGTCATGTTACTAGACCATGACGAACCTACGAACTATGAGGAAGCGATGATGAGCCCAGATTCCGCAAAATGGCTTGAGGCCATGAAATCTGAGATGGGATCCATGTATGAGAACAAAGTATGGACTTTGGTTGACTTGCCTGATGATCGGCAAGCCATAGAGAATAAATGGATCTTCAAGAAGAAGACTGATGCTGACGGTAATGTTACTGTCTATAAAGCTCGACTTGTTGCGAAAGGTTTTCGACAAGTTCAAGGAGTTGACTACGATGAGACCTTCTCACCCGTAGCGATGCTTAAGTCTGTCCGAATCATGTTAGCAATTGCCGCATTTTATGAAATCTGGCAAATGGATGTCAAAACTGCATTCCTTAATGGATTTCTTAAAGAAGAGTTGTATATGATGCAACCAGAAGGTTTTGTCGATCCTAAAAGTGCTGACAAAGTGCGCAAACTCCAGCGATCCATCTATGGACTGGTGCAGACATCTCGGAGTTGGAATATACGCTTTGATTAGGTGATCAAAGCATATGGTTTTATACAGACTTATGGTGAAGCCTGTATTTACAAGAAAGTGAGTGGGAGCTCTGTAGCATTTCTGATATTATATGTGGATGACATATTGCTGATTGGAAATGATATAGAATTTCTGGATAGCATAAAAGGATACTTGAATAAGAATTTTTCAATAAAAAGACCTCGGTGAAGCTGCTTAAGTATTGAGCATCAAGATCTATAGGGATAGATCGAGATGCTTAATAGGACTTTCACAAAGCATATACCTTGACAAACTTTTGAAGGAGTTCAAAAAGGACCAGTCAAAGAAAGAGTTCTTGCCTGTATTCAAGGTATAAAGTTGAGTAAGACTCAAAACCCGACCACGGCAGAAGATAGAGAGAGAATGAAAAGTCATTCCCTATGCCTTAGTCATAGGTTCTATAAAGTATGCCATGCTATGTACCAAACCTATTGTGTACCTTGCCATAAGTCTGGCAGGGAGGTACCAATAGTGATCCAGGAGTAGATCACTAGACAGCGGTCAAAATTATCCTTAGAGGACTAAGGAAATGTTTCTCGGTAATGGAGATGATAAAGAGTTCGTCGTAAAAGGTTACGTCGATGCAAGCTTCGACACTAATCCAGATGACTCTAAGTCTCATCTGGATACATATTGAATATGGGAGCAAATTGGCTAGAGTAGCTCCATGCAGAGCATTGTAAACATAGAAATTTTGCAAAATACATACGGATCTGAATGTGGCAGACCCGTTGACTAAACTTCTCTCACAAGCAAAACATGATCACACCTTAATACTCTTTGGGTATTAATCACATAGCAATGTGAACTAGACTATTGACTCTAGTAAACCCTTTGGGTGTTGGTCACATGGAGATATGAACTATGGGTGTTAATCACATAAAGATGTGAACTATTGGTGTTAAATCACATGGCGATGTGAACTAGATTATTGACTCTAGTGCAAGTGGGAGACTGAAGGAAATATGCCCTAGAGGCAATAATAAAGTTGTTATTTATATTTCCTTATGTCATGATAAATGTTTATTATTCATGCTAGAATTGTATTAACTGGAAACTTGATACATGTGTGAATACATAGACAAAACACAGTGTCCATAGTATGCCTCTACTAGACTAGCTCGTTAATCTAAGATGGTTGAGTTTCCTAACCATAGACATGTGTTGTCATTTGATGAATGGGATCACATCATTAGGAGAATGATGTGATGGACAAGACCCATCCGTTAGCTTAGCATAATGATCGTTAAGTTTTATTGCTATTGCTTTCTTCATGACTTATACATATTCCTCTGACTATGAGATTATGCAACTCCCGAATACCGGAGGAACACCTTGTGTGCTATCAAACATCACAATGTAACTGGATGATTATAAAGATACTCTACAGGTGTCTCCGAAGGTGTTTGTTGGGTTGGCATAGATCGAGATTAGGATTTGTCACTCCGAGTATCGGAGAGGTATCTCTGGGCCCTCTCGGTAATGCACATCACTATAAGCCTTGCAAGCAATGTGACTAATGAGTTAGTTATGGGATGATGTATTACGGAACGAGTAAAGAGACTTGCCGATAACGAGATTGAACTAGGTATGATGATACCGACAATCGAATCTCGGGCAAGTAACATACCGATGACAAAGGGAATGACATATGTTGTTATGCGGTTTGACCGATAAAGATCTTCGTGGAATATGTAGGAGCCAATATGAGCATCCAGGTTCCGCTATTGGTTATTGATCGGAGATATGTCTCGGTCATGTCTACATAGTTCTCGAACCCGTAGGGTCCGCACGCTTAACGTTCGATGACGATTTGTATTATGAGTTATGTGTTTTGGTGACCGAAGATTGTTCGGAATCCCCGATGAGATCACGAACATGACGAGGAGTCTCAAAACGGTCGAGAGGTAAAGATTGATATATTGGAAGGTAGTATTCAGACACCGGAAGGGTTCCGGAGTGTATCGGGTACATACCGGAGTACCGGAGGGGTTACCGGATCCCCCGGTGGAAGATATGGGCCATATGGGCCATAGGAGGGAGGCTAACCAGCCCACAAGGGGCTGGTGCGCCCCCCACAAGGGAGGAGGCCGAATTGGACGAGGGAAGGGGGTGGCGCCCCCTTTCCTTCTCCCTCTCCCTCTCCTTCCCTCTTTCCACCTCCGGAGAAAGGAAAAGTGGGGGGGGGGGGCGAATCCTACTAGGAGTGGAGTCCTAGTAGGACTCCCCCCCATGGCGCGCCCCCTTTGGTGGCCGGCCTCCTCCTCCCCTCCTTTATATACGGGGGCAGGGGGCACCCTAGAACACAACAGATATTCTCTTAGCCGTGTGCGGTGCCCCCCTCCACAGTTTACTCCTCCGGTCATATTGTCGTAGTGCTTGGGTGAAGCCCTGCGCGGATCACATCACCATCACCGTCACCACGCCGTCGTGCTGACGAAACTATCCCTCGATACTTTGTTGGATCAATAGTTCGAGGGACGTCATCGAGCTGAACGTGTGTAGAATTCGGAGGTGCCGTACGTTCGGTGCTTGATCGGTTGGATCGCGAAGACGTTCGACTACATCAACCGCGTTAAGCTAACACTTCCGCTTTCGGTCTACGAGGGTACGTGGACACACTCTCCCCCTCTTGTTGCTATGCATCTCCTATATAGATCTTGCGTGAGCATAGAATTTTTTTTGAAATTGCATGCTACGTTCCCCAACAGCCTTGGCCGCCCGGTCGCATATTGCAGCCGCGCTGACACAGCTTGTTACCACGCGCATGGCGGCTGCGGCCGCGCTCTCGCAAGAGTGGGCCGCCAAAGTGGCCCTCATGACATGGGTCCACGTCCCCATCTTTCACCGGCAAGGATCGAATAGTGAAATGATATTTGGGGAGCGAGCTAGTGTCCTTGACGCGTCGACTGTGGACTGTAGCAGATGCACTTTCTTGCATAAGCCATATGCGTACAACTCCGACGGTGCTCCAAAATATTTTGTACTGCATCTCACACGGTTGGTGATAATGAACTATGTGCGGTGCGGTCTACTTGATTTTTCGTCTTGATTTGATATGCATAATTGGGTAACAGCAGCAAAGGAGGGTGTTTGAATTGCTAGAACTTTTATCTGTAGTGAACATGCAACTATAGGTGTGTCGTCAAAAAAATTGGAATTATTCATGGTTTGTTTGGACATTTTTATACATTAACTTGGTTTCCTAGGCATTTAATGTGCACAATTCAAAATTAAACTACATGCACATGCTCCGGTGCACCAAAATGGGTTGTAAAATCATATATGTGTCCATGGGTTGATGCTTATGTGCCATGCAAGAAATGGTGATGAATTTCAAACACCTCGGCACTGTGGATTTTTCCGGCAAACGTTGAGATACTTGGTTTTGAAATTCTAGTAAATCCAAAACTCGTCTGAAATTCATGAACCTTGGCATGCTATCATGGAATGGCATCAGCATGCTGTGGTAAAAAATTGTCCCATTTAGGGCAGGTTTTGGTATAAGCTTCACACAAACCAGAGCTTCTCGCAAGAAGCCTCATGGTTCCGGTAGGGAACGTGTCACCTTTGTGGACGAAATGATATTCGTTGCCTCTTCTTGCTTTCAAATTTTTTTCTGGTGTCAACATAGAACAACAGGAGTGTCGTGTTAAATTTTGGAATTATCCGGGGTTCGTTTGGACATTCTTATACATTAACTGAGTTTTCTAGGCATTTATGTGCATAATTCAATTTTGAACTACGGGCACATGCTCCAGTGCATAAAAATGGGTTGAAAAATCAAATGTGTGTCCTTGGTTGCATTCTTAGGTCCCATGCAAGAAATGGGAATGAATGTCAAACACCTCGGCACCGTCGCTTGGCCGCAAACATTGAGATACATGGTTTAAAAATTCTAGTAAATCCAAAACTCGTCTGAAATTCATGAAACTTGGCATGCTATCATGGAATGGCATCAACATGCTGTGGTAAAAAATTGTCCCATTTGGGGCATGTTTTGTTATAAGCTTCTCACAAACCTGAGCTTCTCACAACAAGCGACATGGTTCCGGTAGGGAACGTGTCACCTTTGTGGACGAAACGATGTTCGTTGCCCCTTCTTGCTTTCAAATTTTTTCTGGTGTCAACATAGAACAACAGGGGAGTCGTCTTAAATTTTGGAATTTTTTGGGGTTCGTTTGGACATTTTTATACATTTACTAAGTTTTCTATGCATTTATGTGCATAATTCAAATTTGAACAACATGCACATGCTCCAGTGCATAAAAATGGGTTGAAAAATCATATGTGTGTCCTTGGTTGCATGCTTAGGTCCCATGCAAGAAATGGGAATGAATGTCAAACACCTCGGCACCGTCGCTTGGCCGCAAACATTGAGATACATGGTTTAAAAATTCTAGTAAATCCAAAACTCGTCTGAAATTCATGAAACTTGACATGCTATCATGGAACGACATCAACATGCTGTGGTGAAAAAATTGTCCCATTTGGGGCAGGTTTGGGTATAAGCTTCTCACAAACCAGAGCTTCTCACAACAAGTCTCATGGTTCCGGTAGGGAACATGTCACGTTTGTGGACGAAACGATGTTCGTTGCCTCTTCTTGCTTTCAATTTTTCTTCTGATGTCAACATAGAACAATAGGAGAGTCGTGTTAAATTTTGGAATTTTTCAGGGTTTGTTTGGACATTTTTATACATTTACTGAGTTTTCTATGCATTTATGTGCATAATTCAAATTCAAACTACATGCACATGCTCCAGTGCATAAAATGGGTTGAAAAGTCAAATGTGTGTCCTTGGTTGCATGCTTAGGTCCCATGCAAGAAATTGGAATGAATGTCAAACACCTCGGCACCGTCGCTTGGCCGCAAACATTGAGATACATGGTTTAAAAATTCTAGTAAATCCAAAACTCGCCAGAAATTCATGAAACTTGGCATGCTATCATGGAACGGCATCAACATGCTGTGGTGAAAAAATTGTCCCATTTGGGGAAGGTTTGGGTATAAGCTTCTCACAAACTAGAGCTTCTCACAACAAGCCTCATGGTTCCGGCAGGGAACGTCTCATCTTTGTGGATGAAACGATATTCGTTGCCTCTTCTTGCTTTCAATTTTTTTCTAGTGTCAACATAGAACAACATGAGTGTTGCAATAAAATTTGGAATTTTTTGTGGTTCGTTATACATTAACTGAGTTTTCTAGGCATTTTATGTGCATAATTCAAATTTGAACTACAGGCACATGCTCCAGTGCATATAAATGGGTTGAAAAATCAAATGTGTGTCCTTGGTTGGATGGTTAGGTCCCATGCGAGAAATGGGAATGAATTTCAAACACCAGGGCACCATCGCTTGGCCGCAAACATTGAGATACATGGTTTTAAAATTCTAGTAAATCCAAAACTCATCTGAAATTCATGAAACTTGGCATGCTATCATGGAACGACATCAACATGCTGTGGTAAAAACATTGTCCCATTTGGGGCAGGTTTGGGGTATAAGCTTCTCACAACAGGCCTCATGGTTCCGGTAGGGAATGTGCCTCCTTCGTGGATGAAATGATATTCGTTGCTTCCTCTTGATTTCAAATTTTGTCCTAGTAGCAACATAGAGCAACAGGAGTGTCGTGTTAAAATTTGGAATTTTTGGGGGTTCATTTGGACATTTTATACATTAACTATGTTTTGTAGGCATTTTATGTGCATAATTCAAATTTGAACTACATGCACATGCTCCAGTGCAGAAAAATCAGTTCAGAAATCAACTGTGTGTCCTTGGGTGCATGCTTAGGTTCCATGCAAGAAATGGGAATGAATTTCAAACACCAGGGCACCGTTGCTTGCCAGCAGAACATTGAGATACGTTGTTTTTAAATTCTAGTAAATCCAAAACTCGTCTGAATATCATGAAACTTGGCATGCTATCATGGAATGGCACCCGACATGCTGTGGTATTTTTCATGTCCAATTTGAGAGAAGGAGCACTCGAATAACAGCCAACAACGCATTTTGAAACAAATAGCTGCCAGCTTAACATCTCAAACATTTGTATAATTTAAATTGTCTGTGTTCTGTTAACCATTCACGTGACGCCACGCGTCACACTTTTAATGGCTAGGAGGTGTCGTGCGGACATCTGCTTGACTAGACGGGAGGCTTGCAAGCGCAGTCTGCTGCGCAGGCTGATTGGGAGGCATACAAGCTGTCCTCCAATGCGTAGGCTCACCGGGAAGCATGCGAGCTGTACGCTGTGCAGGCTCACTGGGAAGCGAGCCCTTTGACTTCCATGGCTGCCCGCCTTGCTCGCATCCACTCCATTAATGGTGCCTGAGCTGCTGTTTAATACGGGCGGCCTTACTGTTCGCCTCCCATTTCCCTCCAGCAGACCTCCACCAATGCCATGGCGCAGAAGGATCATCTGCCACTAGTCTTCCAGTTTGGTGAATTTGACTCCAAGCTGGACGAGATAGAAAATAAGGAGGAATGGGGCCTCATGGACATGGCCCTGAACCAGCTGGGCGTGGCGGTTGCTGCCCCCGCGCCCGTCCCAGCTCCCATCCCCACGCCCGCGCCAGCGACCATCCCCGTAGCATTGACGGGCTAGTCGCCGAGCACTATCGCAGAGCTGGAAGCCGCGGGCATCAGCGAGGTCTCCGCGGACCCGCGCGAGCCCGTGTACATGGCAGTGCCCGTGCCCGTGTGCGCCCCTGCACCCACCGTGGCGCCGGTCCCCGTGCGTTTGCCTGCTCCCGTCGCGCCCGTGCCGGTGCACGAGCCCCCCTCAGCAGCATGGGACGCCGTCGTCGACCGCTACCTCGCAGTGCCGCGAGTTGCTGTCCTCCCGCGCCCCGCCCGTCGATCGCGCGACGACAGGATGTTTGATTTCCAAGTGAAGAACATTATGTGCTACCTTGAGGACTTCAACAACGGTGTCTCGGAGGACGACAACACCGGCGCGGCACGCCGCCTCCGCCGCCGCCGGAATTATTTTTTTGGGTTTAATATTGTATCTTGATCGTATGAATATAAATTCACAGCGTGACTGAATGAAAGATATGGTTTGAACGAACTTGCGTCTTTCTCTCTGAAAGTACAAACTTATCAAATGATTTTCTTTAAAAAAACATCAATGGTTTTTAAATATAAAACACTCATCGCAAACGTTTCAGATAGAACACCCGTATGCAAACCGATAGCTTCCCCAGGAAGCCAAGGGAAAATGTGCCAAGCAGGATTTGTGCAGCTCTTGATCACAAACGTTTGAGATAGAACACCCGTATGCAAACCGATAGCTTCCCCAGTAAGCCAAGGGAAAAATTTGCCGCGCAGGATTTGTGCATCTCTTCAACGCAAACGGTTGAGATGGAATACGATATGCAAAGCAAGACTTTGCCGCTAAGCCAAGAGAAAATCAGGCATGCAGGATTTGTACATCCCTTCAACGCAAACGGTTTTTTCGGATGATTCATGTGCAACCACGTACAGACAATTTGATAGATTTGCATCTGTCATATTGTGTATATTGCCATTTGTCAAACTGGAAAGATTGACATTTGTTGATCTAGTAACATTGCCCTTTGTCAACCTTGTAACCCTGCCATTTGACAAAATTTGCAGCTAAAAATCACTAGCACTATCTAATTTTGCAACTGAAATTCAGCAAACATAGATTTCATTCATAGATTAAGCAATCGTTCTTTATACAAACAGTTCAACTTGACAGCTGAACCAACCAAACTTTTCCCCAATTGTTGCCAACCACGTACTGAAATAGCTAGTTCAACTATATATACTAGCTAATTTTAAGTACGTAGTACAGTTCAACCACATCTATAGTCAGATGAACTGAACAAAATAGCCCCTAAATACTACTACTACTACGGAGGGGCTTTGTACTACTTCCAGCAGCCTCTCCTCTGCCGAGCGCGCTCAGTAAGAGGCAAAGGAGGAGGAGCCTACCGACGAGCTGGACAACTGGAATGCGATGCCTGCCGCTGCTGCACCTTTAGCGACGCTCACCTCAAACGCCCTTTGCCGCTCCAGACGACCCCTCTCGAAGCGGCGGGACTCCTCGTAGATCTCCTCATTTCGCACCTCTGCGGCGGCGTGTGCTGCAGCCACGGCGGCGATAAGACTCTTAGCATGCTCGACCAGGCGCTCCTCCTCCTCCCGCAGGAACTCGATGAAGCGTGCAAGGTCGCTGACGCACATGCGGGGCTCAACCTCCAACTTCCGCCTACGGGTGAAGGTTGTGGAGCGGGTGATGACCCCGACGGTCGACGGTGGGGTGGCAGCCACGACGGCCACATCCCTCCTTCTGGCCGCGGTGGCGGAGCGGGTGATGGCCACGGTGGTCGACAGTGGGGTGGCGGCCACGACGGCCACCTCCCGCCTTTGGGCCGCGGTGGCGGAGCGGGCGATGGCCCTGGCTTTCGATGGTGGTGTGGCGGCAGATGGTGGGGTGGCTGCAACAGCGGCCGACAACAGCTGCTGACGGGCAGCGGCGGCGGAGCGTGTGGTGTGTGTTGCGTGCACACCCAACAGGGACACCACGCGCACTACACTACGCCGGAGACTGCGTAGCCGCCACGGTGTAGCCTCCCAGCTGGAGCTGTCCTCTGAGGACGGCGGAGTGGCTGAGCGACGACGATGACCGGTGCCATTGGCGATTGTGGGAGAAGCAGACGAGATAAGCTACAGGGAGGGAGGAAAAAATGTGACGCAGGACTCGCCGGGCGTGAGGGTTTATATAGCAGGCCGTTAAGCATTGGGGTTTTGGGGGATTTCACCGAGTCGGGCGGGAAGCTTGCGCGGCTATGCGCAGGAACCCACACGGTTGTGCGGGAACGGGCTCATCGACGATTCATTGGCGCCACTTTGAGCCACCGTTTGGCCAAAAGAACGCCCCTGCGCCCTGCTCAAGCTTGTGCTCGAAGCCTTCTGCCCCAGCGGCGTGACAAAACGTGCGAGAGGAGGATGAAACGACACGTACACATACGGTTAATAAAAAAATGTTTGCGATTTAATTACCTACTACCCCGTCCTGGTTTATAAGTCCTCTTTGTATTTTTGTGCCAAATTTTGACTAGTGATTTGACCAATAAAATACGAATGCATGTCGCCAAAGATTATATTGCTGGATTCGTATTTGAACATAGTTTCCAATTATATTATTTTTATAACATGCATTAACATTTTGTTAGTTAAATTTAAGGTTAAAATATGGCACAAAATATAAAGGGGACTAATATACCAAGACGAAGGTAGTAGCACACGGCCACTCTCTACGCAGTGTCGCGAACGATTGTTCGACCACCGTGTGATGTGGAACACGACGGAGTTTCACATCATGCCGCCGGCTCGCAACTGCCGGCCGGCTTGTAGACGACCATTCCCTGAGTGTTCAACTGCTCTATGCGTGTGGTTGCTCGTGGTTGAGGCAGCCGCGGCGCGCTCTTCTCGTGTCCCGCCGCACGCGATCTACTCTGGCGTCCCTCCGGGCACTCTGCCTGCATCCCTCCATGCATGCTACCAGTGTTTGGGGCTGGCGCACAATCATGTACATTCGTGCTGCCATTATGGATGTGGTTGCATCGGGCGCGGCGCCACGATGCAGTTACTCGCTGCAAAAACTGCCATGCGAACATGCCAAGAATCCAGGCCGGCCGGCCCCCATTTATTTCCGCGGCCATTTACCTTTCATCTCTCATGCCACATGAAACAATAAGCACACCCACGATGACACATACAAAGAGGACATCCAACGGTTCCAATGGCGCTCCCCGTGGATCCAATGGCGCTCCCAGTGGCCGACGACGACAACGGGGGGCAGTTCACCATGCATCACGTAGTGGACACCCATGTGAGGGGAAGGACCTCTCGGTGGTGTACACGAACGAGCCGGTCTCGGTGGAGAGATCCATCCAAACTGTGGAGCAGTTGCTTCCTGAGGACAAGTACCAAGTGGTCGGCTTCGACCTCGAGTTCACCAGCGGTCGTGCCGGGTAAGATCAAAAGGTTGTTGTCGCCTAGTTGTGCGTGCGACATGACGTCCTCGTCTACCACTACCACCTGGCCACAAGGCCTTGCGAGCATTTCTCCAGGTTTATCAACAGCTCCGACTAGAGTTTCACTACGGTGGACACCACCAACGATCTAAAAGCGCTCAAGGTTTCGAGCTTGACCTGCCAGAATCTTGTCAACATCCGTGACCACTGCAAGGTCTGGGGCAGCAACAACAACAAACAGAACTCCCTGGTTGACCTCGCCTCGGCCATCATCGACCCCTACTACATGAAAATGAAGGATGAGAGCAAGAAGGACAAGAATGCCTGGCACAGTGCCTGGCACCAGAGACTGGATGAAGAAAACGTCAAGTACGCGGCCAAGGACATGTACACAAGCTACGAGATGTACAAGCAGATCGTTGACATGAGGAAGTGTCTTCGTCCTACCCCAGACGAGGGATTGAGCCACAAAGCAGTGGTGGGAGCATCACAAGAAGTAGATGACTAGACGATCGTTTCTCCTAGTTTAGAATGCATGCAATTGTTTATTGAGGTGTGTGCGAATGATCTGTATAGTCACTTATGTAATTGGATATTTATTTCAGTTATATATATGTTGTTCTTCTGTAGACAGAGCAAATCACACGGCTTATTAGCAGCGATCGTCTGTGTTATTATTGGTCTTCGCACACATTTTGGATTACGGACCTGTTTGCCGCGTATCACACACATCTTGTTTAGTTGAACTGTTTCTGTTGTCTTGGCTGATCGCGAACAGTTCATCCGAGTGAACTGTATGCCCTCCATCGCACACACCTTGATCTGGCTGACCGTTTCTATTGTGTTTCCTAATCGCACAGAGTTCATCCTAGTGAACTGTATGCCGTATATCGCACATGCCCTCACCTGGCAGACCGTTTTTGTTGTTCTGGACATTGCAAACAGTTTGTATGGATTAACCGTATGCCACGCATCGCACACACAGCTTTGATCTGAATCGTGTTTGATGTATGCGCCATCGCAAATAGTTTGTCTCTTTTTTGACGGATTTCCTACAGCTTCATTTGTGATTAATGCATCGCACACAGTTTCGTTGAAGGGTCTCTGATTGGACTGTCGCGTTTGGACCATCCTGCAGTAGTGAGGACCAACTAGAACGTGCACTAGATCAACTAGAGGAGGCTCCAAAACTTGTATGTACAAAAGGGTGGAAATCCTAGTATATATAGGTTGGAAGGTGAGGAGGGGGCGCCACACAAGGGGGGAAAGCTCCCCCCTTGCGGCCGGCCAAGAGGAGAGGAAATCCCCTTCCAATTCGGCCTCTCTCTCCCCTTTCCATGGGGAGAAGGGGGCGCCACCCTTATTGGGCCTTTATGGCCCAAATGGTCTTCCACCACTTGGCCTTATTAGGCGCGTTGATATTAAATTAAATATATATTTGTTCTAAACATTTTTAGAGCATTATATATATAATTTAACATCCCCGGAAACATTTTCCACCAATATACATTAATCGGTAATACCCGGTATTACCCGATATTCACCGAAACCCTTCTGGTGACCCCGAAACGCTTCCGGAACTTCTCGGAACTATTCCGGATATTAATGAAACAATTCCACAAATATATTCTCATTACTCCTGTCCTACTAACACTTAGCAGATCGTGATTAACTTAAGCTTGTGACCCCGTAGGTTCGGTAACCATAGACTTGAACGAAACCCCTTCGTTCGATGACCGATAGCGGAACCGTGGACGTCCATATTGGTCCCTATGATTACATGAATGATATTCGAGTGAACCTTTGGTTGTCATGTGATGTTCCCTTTTCTTTGTTATACTATACAAAACTCAGTGTGCATCGATATCCTCTTGAGTCATCACCATGCTCACTATACCGTTATTCCCGTTACCGGTTTTGTTCTTCTTTCTCATTGATGTGTTCCGGCATCCCCGTGACGTAGTCACCTGTGTTTGGCCAGATGATGATGGATGCCATCACACTGAGAGGGCCCTAAGAATATCTCTCCATCGTCGGAGGAGCAAATCCCACTCTAGAGCTGTCCGGTCACTTGTCAAACTTTTCGGCGAGCCTGAAAGTTGTCATTATGATCACCTTGTTACAGATGATGTTTGAGAAACCCCAGAGCCCACCGTCCGGTATGAAGTGACCAAGACACTCTCATGGTTTGAGGAACTAAAACACATGCTAACACTCCGTGTTATAATAGATGATTTTAGACGATATGATCACATAGTATAACAAACAAGTATTGGGTCGATTCAATATGATCGTTCTTCTAACGTCATACCCTCAATGTTGTTTTAGGACTATCGTTACACTTAAGGATATCCTAAGATCCAGAAAACGTGATCATCAACAACACTTGAGCCGGTCTTAGAGGCGAGACCGGGAACCTATTGTTTACCGTTTATCATTTCACACGTGCATATGTGTTTTCCACTGAATCGCATATCCCAGGATCATAACAGTTATAGCATGAAATATAAACTCTTAATTATGAATAACGGAAATATAATAATACAATATTATTGCCTCTAGGGCATACTTCCAGCAGTCTCCCACTTGCACTAGAGTCAATAATCTAGATTATATAGTCTCTTTAACACCTATGGCTATCCGGTGTTGCTCATGTTTTGCTCGTGGTAGAGCCTTTGTCATTGGATATGACACATTCAAGTCCGTGTGAACCCTGAGAACCTTCACAAAACCCTTCTTGACATGTTGTCAGATAATGTGATATTTGTGCTCGATATGTCTGGTCTTCATGTGGTATCTTGGTTTCTTTGCTTGAGCAACAACACCACTATTATCACAATAGAGTGCCATTGGGTTCATTGCACTTGGGACCACACCAACTTCTTCAAGAAACTTCTTGATCCAGATTGCCTCCTTCGAAGCTTTTGAAGCCGCAATGTATTCTACTTCTGTTGTAGAATCCGCAACAGTGTTTTGTTTGAAACTTTTCCAAACAACCACACCACCATTAAGGGTGAAAACATAACCTGATTGAGATTTATAGTCATCTATATCAGTCATGAAGCTTGCATCGGTGTAACTATTTACAACGAGTTCTTCATCTCCTCCATAGACTAGGAGCATGTTCTTTGTCCTTCTGAGGTACATAAGAATATTTTTAACAACTGCCCAGTGAGCCAATCCAGGATCACTTTGGTACCTGCTACTAACACTTAGTGCATAAGAAACATCTAGTCTAGTACATATCATAACATACATGATGGATCCAATTTCTGAGGCATATGGGACTCCATTCATCTGCACTCACTCATCAATTGTCTTCGGACATTGATTCTTACTGAGTGTTGTGCCATGTGACATTGGGAGAAAACCTTTCTTTGCATTCTCCATTTTAAACCTCTTTAAAACTTTGTCAATTTACGTGCTTTCGCTTAGCGTAATTAGACGCCTTGATCTATATCTATAGATCTTTATGCCTAGTATATATGCAGCTTCACCCAAATCTTTCATTGAAAACACACTCTTCAAATAATCTTTTATTGTGCTAAGAAACTCAGTATCATTTCCAATCAATAATATGTCATCTACATATAAGATTAAAAATGCTACAGAGCTCCCACTAAACTTCTTGTATACACAAGCTTCTTCGTCATTTTTGATGAAGCAAAACTCTTTTACCACTTCATCAAAATGTTGATTCCAGCTCCTTGATGCTTGCTTCAAACCATAGATAGATTTTTGAAGCTTGCACACCTTTCCGGCATCCTTTGGATTGGCAAAACCTTCTAGTTGTATCATGTATACATCCTCTTTCAAAAACCCATTTAGGAAAGCAGTTTTGACATCCATCTGCCATATCTCATAATTGAAATATGCAGCAATTGCCATCATAATCTGTACAGACTTTAGCATTGCCACTGGTGAGAAAGTTTCATCATAATCAACTCCCTCAACTTGCAAAAACCCTTTCGCTACTAGCCTTGCTTTATAGATGGTAGGATTACCATCTGCATTTGTTTTTCTTTTGAAGATCCATTTGCACTATATGGGTTTCACACCCTCTGGAGGATCAACCAAGTTCCAAACTTGATTTTCGTACATGGACACCATTTCTGATTGCATGGCTTTATGCCCTTCTTTTGAGTTGGGCGCCGCCATCGCTTCCTTGTAGTGCGCAGGTTCATCTTCTTCCAAGATGAATATTTCATTGTGAAACCATTCAGGAGGTTCAATAACTCTTCCTGACCTATGCGGTTCAGTTACAGTTTTAACCGGTGTTTCCACAACTGGTGTAGTAACTTCTGGTTCAGTTGTGTGGACAACTTCTGGAACAGATTCCGTTTCGTTAGTCCTCTCAACTTTTGGAGATTCAGTAATCTCGTTAAGTTGTACTGCCCTCCCACTTACTTCTTTAGCGAGAAACTCCTTCTCAAGAAAGTGTCCATTCTTTGCGACAAACACTTTGTTTTCGGACTTTTGGTAGAAGGAATACCCAATTGTTTCTTTGGGATAACCTACAAAGTAACATTTGTCTGCTTTGGGATCAAGCTTATTTGGTTGTAAACATTTTACATAAGTCTCGCATCCCCAAATCTTGAGATGTGACAAGTTGGGTTTCTTCCCATTCCATAGTTCATTTGGTGTCGTCTCAACAGACTTAGATGCAGCTTTGTTTAGTGTATATGTTGCTATTTCAAGTGCATATCCCCAAGATGATAATGGCAGATCAGTAAGAGACATCATTGACCTCACCATGTCCAACAAAGTTTGGTTACGCTTTTCCGATACTCCATTTCTCTATGGAGTTCCGGGAGGAGTAAGTTGTGAAACAATTCCACAATCACTTAGATGTTTGCTAAACTCATAACTTAGATATTCTCCTCCACGAACTGATCGTAGAAATTTTATATTTTTACCACGATGATTCTCAACTTCGTTCTGAAATTCTTTGAACTTTTCAAATGTTTCAGATTTATGTTTCACCAAGTAGATATAACTGTATCTACTCAAACCATCAGTGAAGGTTACGAAGTATAAGTATCCACCACACGCCGGAATGCTCATCGAACCACATACATCACTATGCATTATGTCCAATAATTCTTGCGCCCGTTCAGGATGACCTGTGAATGGCATTTTAGTCATTTTACCCATTAGACAAGCTTCGCATGTATCGAATGATTCAAAATCAAATGAGGTTAATACTCCATCTTTATGAAGTCTTTGCATGCGTTTCTTTCCGATATGACCAAGACGGCAGTGCCACATGTAAGTGGTATTATGAGTCTTCATAAGACGTTTAGCATTAATGTTAAAGATATCTTTTTCATGTTCAAGATCCATTATGAATAAACCACCTACAATAGGTGCAAATCCATAAAACATATCCTTATAATATATCAAACATCCATTGCTTTCTAATTTATAAGAATACCCTTCACTTATCAAACATGATCTAGAGATAATGTTCTTACATAACTTCGAAAAAAATAACAATTATTTAGTTCTAAAACAAATCATGAAGGTAAACTCAAAGACATGACACCGATAGCTAGAGCGGCAATCCCATTACCATTCCCGACTCGCATCACGACTTCATTTCTACTCAGCTTGTGAATCTTCCGTAGTCCCTGCACCGTGTTGCAAATGTGAGCAACAGATCCGATATCAAATACTCATGACTTGGTGTTTTCAGCAAGTAGAATATCAATAACATTAACTTGTATAACTTTAACACCTTTACCAGAAGACGAGTTCTTCTTATCTGCCCGATACTTCAAGCAATTTCTTTTCCGGTGTCCTATCTCTTTGCAGTAGAAACATGAAGTCTCATGAGATGCTCCACCCCTGTTACTTTTGGTGTTGTGTTTCCGCTTGAAACTTTCTGTTTTGTTTACCAATAACTTTTGTTGGTTCTGCAACCCAATCTCATTGGTTTTGAGCATTGCTTCATAAAGCAAAGTGAGGAGCAAGTCATTTTCTGGTGTCTTGGGAAAATTAATACCCATTGCAGTTATACTATCATAATAGTCTACCAGCCTGGCACCTTGCTTTACACCTTCAGTTATCTTGCATTCTACCATTGCTTCAGTCATCTCATGAACTTCAGTTGGTTCTTTATGATACAGAACTTCTAGTGCCTCGACAATTTTGATAGTACTGGAATGTTCAAAACGTTTCTGTAACACAGTGTCCATGCAAGATAACATATTACTCTTGACAACACTGAAATCATTCTTGCGAGATAAAAATATGTTGATGACATCTTGCGACGCTCCAGGCGCCGGGTAGTTACCAAGTGGTGGATCCAGCACATATTCTTTCTTTGCACTCCTGAGAATGCATCTCAGAGTGTGGATCCAATCCTCATAGTTTCCACCATTCTCAACTAACTTTTCTTTCTCAAACAGTGGTGCTAAATTGAAACTATTGCTAGCCATTGATCTACAATAACAATCACAAGATTCAATTTTAGACACAATTCATAATTAATATTGGACTAGTTTATTAAAGAAAAATTTAATATAAAGTGCACTCCCACTCAAATTAATATCTCTCATAATTAATAGTGAGTGATTCAAGATGCAAGATTAGTTCTCAGCCATTGATGTGGACATCACAGATGACGAGAATTTTTGACCGGTGGGCAAACTTTTGCCGATCATATCTCCATATGACTCTTGTTCATCTTTCAATGCTTTGTGCTCCGAGCTCAGAACGATTCTGCTAGAACTTCAAGAAACCAAGTGTTATCTGCATACATGGTCTGACCATCCCCGTCTTACACTTCACGTCCCGTTTGTACTCATGTGGACATGACGCACTTCAGAATGCTACGTGTTATAGACGGTTGCAACACTGGGAAGAGCGCCTTTTATCTTGATATTTATTGTGAGAGATCACCTTAATAATTGACTACTGTGCAATCAAAGGGTGCAAACAATAAAAGGATAAACATCTCAGGCAATTCATAAAAGCATGACATGGTATTGCCCTGGGCGCCCGGAGTACTCCAGGATCGTCTTCAATCTTCAGTTGAAGCAACGTGACGACCAATATTTCATTGCCGTGGCAACCATTTCAAAAATTTCACCGTGGTGGCAATCTCAGAAAATGTTGCCATTGCGGCAGTTTCAAAAATGTTGCCGTGGCACCAAAATCTGAAATTCCGCCGTGGCACGAAATTATAGCTCCTCGTCCAGCGCCTAGGTACACCTTCTCCTTGACGGGGTTTTCCATGTAAGTCTTGCCACCATCACCTGTAACCTATCTCTATGATATTTACATTAATGTGGCAATCTCGTGGCTCCAGCCATCATGATGTGACCCGCAGACCACTTAACATTACAACATATAACCATCTCATACATAAACTCATTATCATGATGAAGGCTATACCACATCATATGCAAACCCTACAAAACCAAGTTAGACGTTCTCTAATCGGTTTGGCAAATTTTAATTACGTGGCTTCTAGGGTTTACGGATAAACCTAGCTACCTACGTGCACACCATAAAATGATAATCCTTGTTGCTAGATTAACTTTCGGGGTGTGTGAAAGAAGAGACTTAATTAAAAATCTCGTTCCCCCACACTAAACTTCGTCTAATACACGTGACCCCCTAGAAGATCATCCATCTTCATCGCCCTCTTGCGTACGCGATGGTTCACTATTCTTGACTATGGTGAAGCCCAAGGAACTGTTAGCAGATCGTCGACAGCCAGAGCCGAGCGATTGTCAGGACCATGTAGAAAGCGACACCATGCCGTCAAGGAACTGAACCGAAGCAACACTCGAGGGAAGCATAGCAAGAACATCACTCTCACATCCACATGTGATCTAGATCGTAACCTGCATCTACTCATAGAACCACTCATCCACTACTACAGGATGCTGCTAACGTGACACTACAATCAGAGACCCTTCGACGAAACTATGTGCGATGCAATAATTGCAAATGGTGATGTAAAAAAACTGTCAAAAAAGATGCAAAACGTTTGCGATGGTGGATACATCAAACACGGTTCACATTATAGTTGTGTGTGCGATGCGTGACATACGATTCACTCCAATGAACTATTTGTGATAAGGCAGAACAACAGAAATGGCAGCCAGATGAAGGTGTGTGCGATATACGACATACAGTTCACTCGGATAAACTGTTTGTGATGAGGCGGAACAACAAAAATGCGCAACCAAATAAAGTTGTGTGCGATATACGACATACAGTTCACTCGGATGAACTATTTGTGATTAGGCAACACAAAAGAAACGGTCAGCCAGATCAAGGTGTGTGTGATTGAGGGCAAACAGTTCACTCGGATGAACTGTTTGTGTTGAGCCAAGAGAACAAAAGCAGTTCAACTTAACAAGATGTGTGTGATACACGACAAACAGGTCTGTAATCAGAAATGTGTGCGAAGACTGATAATAACACAGACGATTGCTGCTAATAAGACGTGTGTGTTGTGCGATGTGATTCATATAGAACAACATATATATATATATATATATATATATATATATATATATATATATAGACACACACACACACACACACACACTTATAAGGACATGGTTGCATAACCAAATTAAACATCCAATTACATAGGTGGCTACTACACACATGACATTTGCACGCACCAAAGTAAACTATTACATGCATAATTAACTAGGATAAACGATCATCTGATCATCATCTACTTCTTGTGACGCTTGCCGCTACTGCTCTGCTTGTGGCTCGATCTGGCCTCGTCGATTTCGGGAAGGAGGCACTTCCTCATGTCAACGATCCGCATGTGCATCTCGTAGCATGTGCACACGCTCTTGGCCGCTAACCTAAGGTGAGGTTCATCTAGTTGCCACATCCAAGCCCCGTGCCAGGATACGGGACATGTTGTGTTGGCATCCTGCTTCATGTTTTTGTAGTAGGGGTCGATGATGGTCGAGGCGAGTTCAACCAGGGAGTCCTTCTTCGTGCTGCCCCAGACCCTGTAGTGGTCACGGATTTCGGTAAGGTTCTTGCAGGCCAAGCCCGTAACCATGATCGCTTTTACATCGTCGGAGGTTTCCACCATAGCGAACTTGTAGTCGATGCTGCTGACAAACCTGGCGAAATGGTCGCAAGGCTCTGTGGCCATGCAGTAGTGGTAGATGAGGACATGATGGCGCATGCACAACTGGGCGACGACAACCATTTGATCTTTGTCGGGATGACCGCCGGTGTACTAGAGGTCGATGCCAACCACCTTGTACTTGTCTCGAGCAAGCAACTGCTCCATGGTGTTGATGTAGTCCTCCACCACGGCCAGGTCAATGGTGTACACCACCGAGAGATCAGTCTCCCTCGCGTGGGTCTCCACTTTATGCTCGCCAAACTCCATTGGAGCGCCGCTAGATATCCTCTCTGTATGTGTCGTTGTGGGTGTGCTTGTTGTGTTGTGGGGCGCGATCGAAAGGTTGAAGAGACTAAGGTTATAATGGCCGCGGGAATTAATGGGGAAGCTGGACGACCTGGAATATCGGCACGCCCAGATGGCAGTTCTAATTGCAGCGCATAACTCCATCGTGCCGTAGGTAACTGCATCGTGGCGACGCGCGCGGCGCAACCACATGCATATGGGGGCCCCCAACATGATCGTGCGCCGACCCCAACCGCTAGTAGAGCGCGCACGGAGGGACGCGAGCAGAGCGCTCCGCAGCCGCCTCAACGGCGAACAACCATATATATGCATATAACAGTTGAACACGCAAGGAAAAGCTGTCCACAAGCTGAGCGCGTGTAGGTACGCGAGCAGAGTGCGCTATGGCGCCTAACGGTGAGCAGAGGCCGACACAGTGATACATGGCAAATAAGACGAATTGTGCGAGTGATGGCGGAAACATCAAGCATGATTCAGATTAGAGTTGAGTGTGCGATACGTGGCATACAGTTGATCCATCCGAGCTGTTTGTGATGGAATAAGCCGTGTATGTTGTGGGCAAACGCTTGCTGGTATACAACCGTCTGCGATTGATGAATTCATCACCGACGGGTTCCCTACTGTGGTTCGCGTGCGATGTGATATGCTTTGTTTGCACAACATCTATGCTCTGTCTACAGAAGAACAACATACTCCAATTACAAGTACCATAAATATACTTATAATAGGACATGATTGCAAAACCAAATTAAACATCCCATTACATTATGTAACAAATACCATAAATATTGCAAGGTTCAAATTCCAGCATTACAAGGCCCAAATTCAAAGATTACAAGGTTCAAACTATTCTGACAAATAAAATTCATCTTCTTTAGAATCTTTTTCATGCATTATTTCTGCGAAAGGATCAACCACCGAGAAGTATATAGCGGCTCGATACAGTGACTTCCGAATAATCTGTCATATGGAGTTACAGACCGAAATTTAGCTTCTGCAGAGCCTTTTCCATTCAATTGTAGACGCCTGCGCTCTTTAGCAATCCATTCACTTCTGCGCAGTAAATATTGGGCAAACCTCATTACCTTGAGCAACCTTGCTTTCTCAACAAAGAACCTGGCAAATTTAATTTTTGGTGTGGTGCCTCGGTACTCACTAAAACTAATTTATGTGAGATGAAGATCAAGGCATTCAATGGGATTGTTATATTCCCCAACATTTTCTACTTTCAGGCCTGCTAGTATCTTCAAACGAAGACGACATATTAGTGCCTAGCTGCAGATTTGAACACTTCGGGCCTCTTTGATTTGCAGGATTTCTAAAATACACAAAAAGAGTGAAATGCCACATTTAATCTTTCATGATTAACATCTCAAAAATATATGTATTGTAATCCTCCAAATTTCCTTTAGAAATCATTCTACATTTGTCATTGTAATCATGGGTAATAGTAACAGCAAATTGAGCTCCGTTGTGGTTAACAATTAACAGGAAAGGAGCATCACCTGGATGTATAGCTTCTCCGTGCAAGGAAAGCATCTAAGGAATCTAACAACTTCATCCAGATCGGGGCCGATAGATTGTAGTGCCAAGATCTTCATTGTGCGCAGAGGCCGGGTCAAGCTTGTGGGAATCATTTTCTGGATGACATGCGAACATATAGATCAACAAAAATTAGATAAAATGTGTTGTCCAATGATATATAAGGAGAAGAATACTGTTGTACCTGAACAGATAATGATCCAGTAACAAGTTCGTTGAATTCAGCACATGAATAGCCCAACACAGTCAATTTTGGTGCGTGAATGACCCTGATTCTTGTTGGACCTAATTTATCAAGTACATACAATCTCTCGAGGAAAGGCGCATTCTCAATGACCATATCGTGAAACACGTCAACTGACAGCCTTGGGCGGCG
Organism: Thinopyrum elongatum; assembly: GCA_011799875.1. NCBI lineage: Eukaryota > Viridiplantae > Streptophyta > Magnoliopsida > Poales > Poaceae > Thinopyrum > Thinopyrum elongatum. Next base: position 284,375,531 of record CM022297.1, on the reverse strand, counting down.
TCAGCAATGCACATAAATCGCATGGACATCTGTCGAGGTGATGTGGAGGCTACTGAACCCATCCATTGCCTGAAGACGAAGGTACTCGAGCGTTGTACAACCGACAAGCAGGCGCTCCAAATCCTCCTTCGAGATGCGGACGGCCATGAGCTCGAGGTGCTTAAGTTTAGGGAGATGAAGAGCACGCGCGGCATCAATCCGGGGGAAAATGCACTGCCTAAATGTAGCGCGGCGTAACATGGGCGCGAGGCGGAGCGCGGACGGTGGCAGCAAGCGCGGATGTCCAGCATGAAAGCTGAGCTCCTCGAGCCGATCTAGGGCTGGGGATAGGAACCTATAGTGAAACCTGGGTTCGGCCTTGTAGTGGGGAGTGAACTTGCCGATAGCAAGGCGTCTGACCGGCCCAGGGTGCGTGGCGAGGACGTGGGACAATGCATCCAGGCATTGCCGCTCCCCGCTGCAGAACTCGTCATCGACGATGAGGTCCATGGGGGTGGAGTGCCAGAGGGAGAGGCACCGCCGCGAGAGGATAGTGGTCTGCACACGAGATTTTATGGGGAGGTGGGATATGATGGTTACCAACATCTCGTTGGGAAGGCTGCTGATGAAGTCCATGTTCGTCGGAGGCTCTTGCGGTTCTAGCTCAACCCGCCCCCACTTGTTGGCCGGCTCGTCCTCCATCTCGCAGCAGGCGGCGATCCTCGGTGATGGTGCTTGTAGATAAGAATGGAGGGCTGTTCTATGTACCTTCCCGAGGCGGCCGAAACAAAAGTCCAAAACCAGCAATAAATTGCAGCGCTCGTGGCTCGCTTCCCTGTATGGTGAGCGTGCGCGGTGGACTACTCGCAGTCGTCCCGTCCAATCAAACAGCTGCCCACGGTAGTAAATGGTTAGTTGAACGCCCACGGTTGGACTAATATGACCGTTTGCGATAATAACGTGGCGGCTATTTGTTAAAAAATGCCTAGGAAAATCAATGTATAAAAAGGCGGAATGAACCCTGAATAATTTCATATTTTTAGCACAGTCGCGTGTTGCCTCTGTAAAATAAATCAAGGCGGGAAGAGACAGCATATGTCATTTCACACACAGATCAGGTGACCAAGTTCCCTCTCGGAACCATGAGGCTTCTTGATAGAAGCTCCCGTTTGTATGAAAGTATAAAAAATATGGGTCAAAGCCGAATTGAAAAGGGCAGCAATATCTAACTCCAGCTTACTAATGGTACAAAAGCACGATGATTAATTGTTCATCAGGTTTACACAAAATCTAGATTGAACAGCAGGACAATAACATCTAACTCAACCAAAGTTTTTGGCACTCACAATCAAATGGATCGGTCTGATCCATAAAATCAAGATCCTGGGCCAGAAAATCTACTTGTACATGAAGACAAGTTGTTGTAAATAGAAGCTGAGCACGTTCAGAAGCTCTTTTGTCCACCTGAAACTTCTTTTTATGCTGTTCAACGTGTTCATCCGTGAGAAAGTTTTTGTTAAAAAACTTAATCCTCACGGACAATAGTACTCTCGCATTCAACAGGAAGAATGTGACAAAGCTAGTGTTTGCATGGTTGGATGCATATCCTTCCAGCGTTATTGTCCTCAAACGAATGTCATGAGAACTGAGAAAATCCCGGTGCTTCTTATGCCACCGATTGGTTATACCTTTTTGTCCATGTCCTTTTGTCTAAATAGACATGAAGACTGAAAACACTTAATGTCTAAAAAAAGAGTATGTTGAAAGAGCCACAGCTGAACGGTTAATTCTAGTAAATTATATCAATGTGCTTGATATCATCACCTCTATATACAAATTCTCCAGAGATGGAAAGCATCGCAGCAAGCCGATAATCATGTTCAGATCAAAACACCAAGTACTGATATGTAAGGTCTTGACAGAATCCAGCACCATTGGTAGGGTATCCATGGACAAACTCTTCATTGAGCATAGAACATATTATTAGTACCAAAAGTGCACTCCAAGATTATATAAAACTTATGCGCACAAATGAAAAATGCAGCTTAAGATTACAAAAGTGTTGATGATATAAAACTTAAGCACACAAATGAAAAATGCAGGTTATGATTACAAAAGTGTTGATGATAATATACAGTACCTGAATAAGTGTGGAGCCAACCACCATCTTGTAACCTTCAAACGGATCAGGAATTACACCCAAGGTCTCCAGTTTAGGAGCAGAGACCACAGTTATTTGCGAAGGTGCATAACGATAATCAAGGAATAGCCTTTGGAGTGAAGGAGCGTCTTTGATGATGAGCTCCTCTCCTTTAAAGAAAATTCCAATGCTTACAAGGTGAGGCGACTTTATTTTGAGACAACGGATGCGGATTTCTTTTCCAAAAATAAGCAAAAAGCGCTCCAGGGCAGGGCAGCAGGAGTCGATGCTGCTATGCAGTGAGGCCTCCGACAGATCGACCACCCCAAGCGTGAGTCAAAGCATATGTACCAGATTGTCTGCTAGATGGCACCGGGCCAAGGTGGTGGTGTGGAGAGAGGAGGAAAACCATGAGATGGACATCGGTGGTGAGGGCACAACTACAACGCTTGGTGGGAAGCTATTTGCATAGTAATGGTAGAACTCAAGATGCTAGAGTTTTTTGAATTGACGGGATGTTAGCCATCCGTCCACCGTGCAGGGTATGTGCAGCAGGCAGCATGCCGGGATGCATAAGCGTTGAACGGAGCCCTGGTGGGAGGAGATGATGGCTCTGTGGAGTTCAAACTCATGAAGGACAGATAGCTGGCGACAGTCAAGATTAAGAGGCGCGGCGCGCCACAGAGTGCGCCATTGAGATGTAAGGACTATGTGCTGCAGCCATCCTTGGCGGGGAGAAGGAACATGATCTCCCCAAAGATGGCATCCGGGAGATCGCTAATGCGGTCCGCCCGATATTCTACGGGTTCCTCGGATCCAGGGGCGTGGCCGCTTCTGCCCGCGCTGCCGAGTGCAGGATCTACAGCCGGCGGCGCAGCTGGCCGAAGCCTCATCTGTGTACATACCAATGTGAAAAAAGGCAGAAACATACATGTAGGACATTCAAAATCAATTCTCAAGATCTGGAAGAAAAAAGGCACAAACATATATGTAGGACATTCAAAATCGATTCTCAAGATCTGGTTATGAATTATTAGCACGCACGCTAACCCTAGTCGGATTATTAGCAAAAAAATCATTTGTACAGAACAAACAATTAATCACTAACCATAGATACCATTCAAACAATCAATACACTACATGGACCTAACGAATCTTACTCTGATTTCATGGACTGGGTGAACATAACCATATGATTTCTATTCCCAACAAAAGAAAGGAGGGGGGGACTGACCGGTTTTCCGTCGGAGTCGGAGTCGTTGCCGGAGTAGCTGTGGACCTCTGGCTCCGGGTCGGGAGGCACGACGATGATGACGAAGTCAAGGTCGCGCTGCTGCCTGCGCGAGACCTCGTTGGCGCCGACAGCAACCTATGTGCCCAGCTTCATGCGTTGCGCGGGTGCTTCACCAGCCCTGGTGTCGCCACTCCCTTCGATGGTGCACTTCGGCAAAATCCTAATACACTCCATGCGGCGGTGACAACTGTGGACGGGGGGTGCGGCCGTCGATTATGACCAGCGAATCGGGCGCGCCATTAATATGGAGCAGTGGGAGCGAGGTGGGCAGTGGTCAAAGGGTTGGCTCGCCTCCCTGTGAGCCTGCACAGCGGACTGCTGGCATGCCTACCGTCATTTCACACAGTTACTAGCACGCCCCACCGGTGACATTGCATAGCGAACACGCGCATGCCTCGGCCTGCCGATCTGCCGGCGGACTGCTAGCATGCGTCTCATCAACTCACGCATACTCGTATGGCACACGGGACGCGTGGCGGCTCGTATTATATTGATTTTTCCTTTTTGATGATTAATTCTGCCGCTTTATTGCTTAACCGAAGCACAGCACGTACATTGTTGGTCTAATGCACATGGTTCGAATAAAGAGTCTGTTTGCGATATTGGTTCAAACACTCATTAACTTTTCGGTTTCCGAGGCAGGTGCCACAAAGAAGTTGTGCATATTGGGTATTAAAAACATCACCAACACCTTGGGCCATGTGCAGACGATGGTTGTCACTCACTCGCCTATGACACTTCCCTCCATGGGCCCGCGAGGTCGTCGTCCATCTAATATATGACACAACGAGAAAGGTAATTTGACAAACAAGGAGGATTACTTTCGGGTTGTGTTACGGTACGTAGGAGTATATATTACACGTCGAAGTGGGGAGGGGGGCCAGCATATACTGCGCGTCATGAACCTCACTTCGTGTGGGGGACTTAAAGGTTTCCGAGGCAGGTGCCACAACAAAGTTCCGCGTATATATTAGGCATTCAAACATCGCAACCACACATCTCCATACATTGTTTGGCCCACATGCAAGCGATGGCGGTTGTCCTCTAGCACTCACTCACGGGGTTATCGGGGAGATGCTTCGTCCATCTGTGTGTGCCCGCCTGGTCAATCACTTTGACCGACAGCGATAGAGGTTAATTTGACTTATAATTAGGAGGGTATTAAATTTTTGTTCGCCTTATAGGGTACGGTACGGTACATGCATGTCATGATGTGAGATAACATATCCTATACACCTAAGAGACTTATCCCCACTACCATATTTATCTTGACATGCAAACTATCCACCTCAGACATGCAGCCACATCAGAAAATCTCCACCCACCTCATGCGTTTGGTACGAGTTTATTTTGAGGGTCGCCCCCATCTTTCTCTCGCAACTCCTCTGCATTTTCTGAGTGAGCTGTTCTAAGTTCTGCAGTTATGGCTGCCATAACTGTTGCGTTCTTGCTCATGCACACAATACTTTGCCTCCAACAGCATGATTCACCCTTTCGTTTCTTCAGCGCACTAGGTGCACACGAAGAGATGCAGGTGAGCACTCGGCTGCCTATTTGTTATTTTTTTCATATTCTCCTAACGTATGCATCATATTGGGGGAGGAAGATGAGCAACAGCCACCTATTTATTCTCATGTACCACCATCTGCTTCTCCGTGATTCATATTCCCATTCATTCCATGTCTCTTAGAATTCTTGGTTGAATGGACATGGCAATTTTCTCATCCCACAAATCTGTGGCTCAAACAGACCGGCGAGAGCTTCAATCCGATTCATGCTAGTCCTCTTCCTCTTCAATCCCGTGAATCTTATTTCGTTTCCCATGTATCTTATTTCGTTTTGGATCTTTATTGCGTTCCACAATTTACTTTACTATTATGGTTAAGTTTAGCTTCTTGCCATCTAATTAACACATTATGCTTTTCCATCATCTTGATTTTGCAACAGAAATTCATGCATGCCATTGCAGTTCACACACAAGAGATCCCAAGCAGCGGGTACGAAGCTCCAAAGTTGAGGCATAATCTATGTAACTGTGTTCTGCTTTTGCTCTCCCATTTTACTGTAGTATGTGCTTGCTAAATTGAGGCAATTACCCTCTTTTGTGATTTAGAATAATTCATTTTATTTCATAGATCTATCTTTTGATTTGACTATTTCAACATCTTTTCCAGATATTTCTCAATTGTTCCTAGCAAGAAGTAGATGGTGACCAGTTCCCAAAGCACAAAAGAAAAGGATCATATCCCACCATTTTACTCCATGTAGATTAAATTTACAAGATGGATTAACTTTATCCCGAATTGATGACTCCATTTAATGGAGGTTACCTTTTGGCCAGTGTCAATTCTGAATTAAATATTTGTTGCTCATTAATTAAAAAATTAACAAGATTATTTTTCTTGCGGTTAATAAAAATATCCACATCCATGATAGTTATACCATTTTGGACTATGTTTCTACATAAAAAGCATGTTAGCCTAGAAATATATGCTATCGTGTGATAGTTGAATAAATGTTTAGTATTTACTAATTTTGTCTGTTTGTAAGATTTAGTCAAAGGTTAACATGTTTTTCTAATCTACTTAGAGTTACTTGGTACCAATTGCTGCAGTTTTACCTTTTTGCGGTAAACATTCAAATTAATAGGCATGATCGATTGTGGTAAAGCACATGGTACGTACTGAGCAAGAGATTCTCATTTTTGCTCTTATTATCAATACCGCAATGTTTACCTTTATTTTTATTTTTCCAATTCTATAGAGACACACATACACGTACCCGCAGCAATGTGCGGGGTATCATCTAGTTATACTTTGAGCTCATATGTACACATGAATCCCTCCCACCGGATCGAAGTGTGTGTGGGGGGGGGGGCGAGCACAGACGCGTCAGTGGGGACTGTGCGATTTTCGACGCATGCATGCGCCACATCAAAATGTTGTGCTTTTGGTATTCAAACATATATGCACGCATCATGCATGTCCATACATATGTTTGGGTCACATGCATGCAGTGGTTATCTTTGGACACTCTCCCTTGCTTGGTTATCATCGACGGCCTATATATTTGTGGGCCCACGTGGACGTCCATAACTTCGACCAACAACGAGAGAGGTTACCAGGGTGGATTCTTCTTCTCTTGGTTCGCGTTACCGTATAGTCGTACGTCGATCATGGTGAGATTCGAGACCTAAGTTTGAGGGCATGCATACACATGAATCCCTATATATATATATAGTATACGCGTCGTGAACCGTCGCTCCGTGTGGGGACTTCCCGGTTCCAAAAGCACGACACCACATCAAAGTCGTGCATTGGGTATATTCAAACACCACATAACACTTCATACATACGTTTGGGCCACATGAACGTAGTGGTTTTGTCTTCAGGCACTCCCTCGCGTGGTTATCGGCGATAAGCTAGCCTATTTGTGGGGCCACGTGTGGACGTCCATGCATGACTTTGACCCAACAACGAGAGAGGTTATACGACCAAGGTGCTAATTCTTCTTGGTCAGTGTTACAATACGCCTTGGTGAGATGCCCCCTTCCCACCAACTCAAAGTGTGTGTGGGGGGGGGGGGGCACAGTACTACTTCGCACTAGATGAACCTCCGTGGGATCGGGGATGTCCAGTTAATTTGCGATGCACATGTGCCACATCAAATTTGTGATTTGGTTATTTAAATATCACACCACACCATTTTCACACACACACACATATATACATATACACACACACACACACATATATATATATACATATATCGGTCCACCCGCAGGTGTGGTTGGTATGTGGTCTCACCCATCTCACGCCACAAGCACACATCTGTGGGCCCGCACACGGTCCACATTTGACCGGAAGCAAAGGGGGGGGGGGGTTGACCATGATGTGCTCCTTTCGGTTTTGTGTTACGGTAGGGTGAGATGTCAGACCTAGCTATTTGGGGGCATGCGTTCATAGCTAGGATTCCCCTCCCGCCAACACGAAGTGTGTGTGTGTGTGTGTGTGTTGGGGGGGGGGGGGGGCTTAGCATAATAACGTGTGCTTTGTGCGACAGGTGCCACATCAAATTTGTGCATTGGGTATTTGAACATCAAACCACCTTTTTCATACATATATTTGGTCCACATGCAAGTGTGTTCGTGTTCTGACCCTTTCCCGCATTTTTTCACCAAATTTATAAACAACAGACGAGTCGGACGCAGCAACCGTCTACAATCGGGTACACAATAGACACGGTTCCCTAGGACTACCCGCGTGTCGCACCCCTGCCCCTGTCACCCACATCATCACAGTAGATTGGGCTCCACGAGGCTTCCCTCCCGCTCTCAAAAATATCTACTCCCTCGCAATCTCGAAAATATCTACCCGCCTAGAGGGTTTTTCTGTTTGTTAACACACGATTAGTATGTGTGGACAGTGTGTGATGTCTGTTACTCCCGCTCTGCTTCAATCAGTAGATCTAAATTTTTAGTAGCCCCGGCATTTTACTCCCGCCTGCATCCCTCGCAATCTCAAAAATATCTTCTTGGCTGGAGTGTTTTTCTATTTGATAGCACACGATTATTATGTTTTAACCGTGTGTGATGTTTGTTACTCCCGCCCCGCTCTGCTTCAATCCCTTGATCCAAATTTTCGGTAGCCCCGCCATTTTACTCCCGCCTAGTAAATTTTCAGTACCCACGGCATTTCCTCAAACACCACCTTGGACCCCCTCCACACCCCCCCCCCCAAATCCTTCGGTCACCCCAAATCCCCCGCTCACACAAATACACACCACCCCTCCCTCGCTCGAAACCTAGGTATGTCGCCGCCGCCACGCCGCCTCCATCGTCAACCTCTGCCGCTCTGCCCGTGCAGGTTACCCACCGGTATACATACCCTCGCTGCCCTGAGTTTCTTAGATGACGCCTGCGAAACACCCTCTTTCCCAAAGATCCCCATCCACACCCCCTCCACCACTCCAGAGCATCGCAGCCTAAGCTCGGCTATGCTTCCCGGGGAGCTCGAGGAGCGAATGGCCCAAAAGAGCTTTACCGTGGCCTCTTCACCCGACTTCGGCGAGGCGGCAGCCGAGGAAGCTGACGACGATGACTGGATGCATCCTTTCAATCCGCGGGCTAGAGTATTCTGGCATGTCGTGGACGCCGGCTACGACATCGAGTTCGTCGACAGTGACTGCTTGACGTTGGCTATGTCATAGGTTAAGTTGCCCACCCCCAACCCCTCGGGTTTGACAGTCGTTGATCTAATTGATGGCCCTGTCGCTGATCTCCTGCGGCTTGTTATGAACAATTTGCCATCCTTCATCGCCATGGAGTCCCTTTTGTCGTTTCTGAAGGACATGTTCTGCGACGCTGTCTTGGGATCCTCAACTGCCAAGTCAGACCTCATCGACGGCGACCACGAGGAGGAGCCAATCTGTGACAAGTGAGCAAACCCATGATTTGTTTTGCCGTGCCTCTTCACTGGGGGAATCCCATGATTTGTTTTCTTGAACCCCTTTTGTAGTGAGAACCTGTCCAGTATTTATTGCTATATTTGGTTGTTTGCATTACGCCTTGTTTATTTCTATGGTTTTTGGTTGTTCGGTTGTTTGTAGTTAGCATATGTCCACTTTAAATTGCCATCTTTGGTTGTTCGTAGTATGCCTTGTTTATTTCAGTTATTCACAATGTGATGTTCTATATGTGCTAGTATGAACTGTGCAGTTCAATTTCATCAATACCAATTTTAACAATAGCTCTATGAATGACTATATTTGGTTGCTTTTAAGCATGCTGTACTCCCTCCGGTCCTTTTTAGTTCGCATATAAGATTTGTCTAAAGTCAAGCCTCGTAAAGTTTGACCAACTTTATAGAAAAAAATATCAACATTCACGATATGAAATCAATATCAGTAGATGTGTCTTGACTTAAATTTTCATATTGTATAACTTTAGCATGGTAGATGTTGATATTTTTTCATATAAATATGGTCAAACTTTAGGAAGTTTGACTTCAGAAAATTCTTATATGCAGAGTAAAAAGGACTGGAGGGAGTATTTAACACGCCTTTCCATTTGATTTAACAATAACTAGTGTACTTAGACCTGCACAATACAAGTTTGAATGGCTATGTTTGCTTGTTTTTAAGTATTAGGCATGTTGCAGTTAATAACACACCTTTCCACACCTTGTTTTTCTTAACTAGCGTGCTTAAACCTTCGCCATGAAGCTATCATTTGGAGATTATGTTCTCTACCATGGATATATTTGGTTGATGTTTAGCCTGTTGTGCTTAACATGCCTTTAGATGTACTTACAGAGGACAATATTGGGAACATCTGTTGTTTACCATCGAGGTTAGTTTCATCCCATAGCTTATATATACTCACTGTTCAGGATATCGGTAGCTGGTACCATATAGGTTGGGGGCTGATAAGGGATTAATCGTTGAATTGGACATTTAACTGAATATATCTGTAACCCATTTATCGGTAGGTTAACTAGGGCCATATCTAACATATCTGAGGCTACATAGCAAGATGCATTGTACTGAATGACTAAATATGCAATCCTAGGCCACACAGCAACAAGGAAGAGCTGTTTGGTTCTAGGCCTAGGAGTGCCACACTTTGCCATACAATGTTGCCAAACTTGCCAAAGGGTTAATTCTTCAAAACAAGAGCCACAAGTTGGCACGCCTAAGAGAATCTTGCCACACTTTTTGAGTGTATGTGATGTGGGACCATAGTGTGGCTTGCCTAAGATGTGGCTTGAACCAAACACACACCTAACCTTAGGTGTGGCAACCTTTGGCAAATGTAGTCTCAAACCAAGAGTGTTACCTTAATGTTCTGATGATGTCTAGATATACATAGAAAAGCAGCAAGAACACCAACAACACAGCAGCAGTTAACTGCAATTAATTGGCTGATATTTGTACAAATGTAATAAACTCCCTCCGCCCCATAATATAAGATGTTTATTCATCCACGCCGTGAATATATTGGATGCTATAAGATCTTATATAATGGGACGGAGGGAGTGTTGTACTACATCATATTGCAATTGTTGTTTAGCTTCTAATGTTAACTTGGTGCTTTTAGGTGCATGTCATTGGTAAAGATCCGTGCTTCGACCCTTTTTGTGTATGGGGCAATGAGATATTGATGAACCAGCATCAAGTGAGGAAACTGATAAAGATTGTTACTAAAATGTGTCAAAAGATGGCAATTAAACTATTTGTTTACACTTTATCCAAGACAACAGTGAACTGCAGCATGGTAAGTAAGAACTCTGCAGCCTTCTTTTTACTGCCCATAATGAGTTGTGTTAGATGACAATGTCTAAATCTTTTTCCTTTGCAGTGGTTCTCGAAGCAGTTTACTCAAGATTACCTCTCAAACTACATGATTGGTGGGCATGCAAAGGTTAAACTATTTCTACCATAACACAATGACTATCTAGATGCCCTCATGAGTCATGAAGACAGTGAAGGATGGGCGTTCGGCCATCACAAGGGGTTGGACTGAGTCGTGCGTGCCTTCTGCATGGAGGAGAGCACAATACGTGCATTCCGCTTCACCTTGTTCAGCAACCAGAATGCCTTCTGCATCTTTCTTTACCGTGTTTAATAGTACAAGTATACAACCCTGGTTCATCATTCTTTATTTGGTGCTTATGTAATCCTTGAACATGTGTATCTATGAATCAAATAATGTATTGGTTGTTTAACCTGATGGATATGAATAAAGTTATAGCAAACTTTCAAATTCAAATTTGGTAGAATTTTAAATAGAAGTCATTTAATTAGGGTCGAAATATGCTCTGCAGGTCGTTACGGTGCACACGGTCTGTAAAGCACAAATGTGTGTGATATACATGTACTTCTGACACGGTTTCCACAGAGGAAACATGTGCGACCATGCACACAGTTGCCGTTTGCGAAGCGTGTGTGATGTCAGACAATATCACAAATGGTACGAGCAATCTAACAGTTTGTGATAGTCACCTTATCATACATGGTTTACAATCATGAACTGTTTCGGATGTCATAGGCATCATAAATGTTGCACCACATAATAGCGTGTGCGATAGTTATCCTGTACGACACTGGTACGATGGACCGATGTTTCGTAATCCTATCCGACACTCGTACGATGATTAGGTAATCTTCTTAATTACAGATCGCATACGGTTCGGGAGAAGTGAATGTGTGTGATAGTCTCTTGATCGCACACGCTTGGCAATCATGAACTGTTTGTGATGGAGTGCGCATCGTAAACGTTGCACCAAATAATAGCATCTGCAATGGTAATGCCAGCACACACGAGTAGCAAAGATGGAGCATTTGGAATATTCGATATATCACAAACAATTGTGTGAAGAATCATGTTTGGGATAGATGCACGCATCGCATACGCTTAGTTATGCAAAACGTATGCATTCCTACTACCTATCCCCGATGGTTTCTAGGTCGTGTGGGAAGGACCCCCCTATCGCCCACACTCACTAGGTGACAGTTTAAAATGCCGTCACAGAAAGGGGTTAAAAACCGTTTGTATAGCAGCTCGATGTACCAGTGATGATGCCACTGTTGGGAAACGTAGTAGAAAACAAAAAAATTGCCCTACGATCACCTAGGAACAATATGAAGATGCATAATGGGTTGTGATCAATGATCGTTACCGACTCCGGGAGTGCAGCGGAAGTAGACGAGTCGGTGTAGATCATACTTGAAGTCCCTCAAACGTCGATGACGATCCCGTGAACCGCCCATGAACGATCCCTCGAATGGAAGACCGAAAGCACGGCCTCTCTAGTTGGTTGCAAGCATACGGTCTTCACGATCTGGCAGTGCTTCGCCGTCCAGAGCTAATCGTCACCGGAGAATTAGAGGGAGGAGATTAGAACCACACGGGGCTTCCAATTATGAGGATTAGAGGTGGCTAGGGATTGCTCTAATTAGTCAACTAGGACCAACTAGAACATGCACTAGATCAACTAGAGGAGGCTCCAAAACTTGTGTGTACAAAAGGGTGGAAATCCTCTTGTATATATAGGTTGGGAGGGGAGGAGGGGGCGCCACACAAGGGGGAAAGTTCCCCCCTTGCGGCCCACAAATATAGGGGATCAATCGTACTCCTTTCGATAAGTAAGAGTGTCGAACCCAACGAGGAGCAGACGGAAATGACAAGCGGTTTTCAGCAAGGTATTTTCTGCAGGCACTGAAGTTGTCGGTAACAGTTAGTTTGATAGCAAGATAATTTGTAACGAGCAAGTAATAGTAACAGTAACAAAAGTGCAGCAAGGTAGCCCAATCCTTTTTGTAGTAAAATACAGGCTAGAACAGTCTTTGATAATAAGTAAAACATTCTTGAGGACAAACGGGAATTTCATCTAGTCACTTTCATCATGTTTGTTTGATTCGCGTTCGCTACTTTGATAATTTGATATGTGGGTGGACCGGTGCTTGGGTGATGTTCTTACTTGAACAAGCCTCCCACTTATGATTAACCCCTCTCGCAAGCATCCGCAACTACAAAAGAAGAATTAAGATAAAATCTAATCATAGCATTAAACATATGGATCCAAATCAGCCCCTTACGGAATAGCGCATAAACTAGGGTTTAAGCTTCTGTCACTCTAGAAACCCATCATCTAATAACTACTCCACAATTCATTCCCTTAGGCCCAAAGATGGTGAAGTGTCATGTAGTCGACATTCACATAACACCACTAAGGGAATCACAACATACACATCATCAAAATATCAAATGAATACCAAATTCACATGATTACTTATGACAAGACTTCTCACATATCCTCAAGAACAAAAGCAACTCCTCACAAATCATATTCATGCTCAAGATTAGAGGGATAATAAATAGCATAATGGATCTGAACATATAATCTTCCACCAAATAAACCAACTAGCATCAACTACAAGATGTAATCAACACTACTAGTCACCCACAGGTACCAATCTGAGGTTTTGATACAAAGATTGAACACAAGAGATGAACTAGGGTTTTGAGATGAGATGGTGCTGATGAAGATGTTGGGGAAGATTGGTCCTCCCAAGATGAGACGGTTGTTGGTGATGACGATGGCGTGGCACCCCGGCTTAGAGAACCGGATTACCTGTGTTTCCAACCCAGAGATCATGTCTTCTGGAAACACACAACAACTTGGAACAAAACAGAACTGATTTTATTGATAAACTTCGGGTACAAGTTCATATTTTACATCGATAGCGAGTCCAAAGGCACACCTGGTGCTATGAAAATATATACATTATTTATGCAACATAGCAGGGCCTCGGTACTACTGGGTACTTCTACGGCGTAGCGGAACATAGCGGAAACTCCATCCACAGGGACACTGCTGGGACACAGCCTAGTTAGCATAGCCTGAGCCATCGGGACCTCCGTCCTCGGCTTCTCCTGCATCTGGCATGATACGCCAGGTGAGTACTTGGAATGTACTCGCAAGCTCACGACAACCAAATAATGCAGCAAACAATAGCATGGCAAGTAACATGTTAAATCCTTAAGTGATTCACTTACTGTCAACAGTTACCAACTTACTCTCTCCCGGGTTGTCCCACAACCATCGGAATACTCATAAGTCACCGAGTACTTCCGGTTATAAGATGAGTTCTTCCATCATTATTATCACTGTTATGGTTGACCACCTAGTGAGGTCTGGACGGGCTGTCTAATACCATGGACGCGGCTATTCGAATAGATTTTACACTCTGCAGAGGTTGCACACTTTACCCACACCATGGAGTACTCGGCCTCATACTTAGTACATGCTCCCATTAGGGTGGACCGGAGTTACTCCAACGAAACCCGCCTGACCCGTGACCCTCCCATCGTACCATCGACAATCATCCTCCCCCGGAGTCAAGCCCTGGGTGGCCCCTGTGTCACCTCGTGACACCTGCCACCGTCATGGCCAAACTAAATTGTCCCAAACGGGGACGCCGGCACAATACTCAACTGGGCTCACAGGGTTATCACCGTCTACCTGATCAGGGTAGCACGCATGGATAACCCTCCCTAGATGGAGGTACCGGTGAAAGAGCACGGAGCCAGACCAAGTCAAGGCCGTCCCATACCGGCAAATGTGGTTGCACGAATAAGCCCGGACAGGTGACTCAAGATCAACCGGCTAAGTTTATTTAGCAAGCATAGTAGTTCATTATAATAACTTGGGATGGCAGCAACTAGGCATTTAAATTAATTTACTATGAATTTTTATATAATAAGTAAATTAAAGTAATTCATATGAATATGCAATGCTATTGAAATGCTTCATAAAATGGTTGTCCTGGCTTGCCTTGCTCTGTTGGGTTGCCCAAGAACTCCTGGTCTTCAAAGTTGCCAAAGTTTCCCTCTGGAAATATTTTTAAACAACAATTCAAAATGTCACATAAAACTGTTTTAATCACCAGAAATTCTGTGAGTATGAGAAAAATACAAATTTTATCATAAATTAGAGGAGTTCAAGACAAACCAAATGCAAAAAGAATCAAGTGATTTGGACTTATAAATAAAAAGTTATTAGTGGTCAAAGTTCCTACTCAAAATTGAAGTTTAAATAAAAACCAGAAAATCTCCTGGCAGGCCACGTCGATGGCGTAATCCCCCGAAGGCGCCTTCACTTGAAAACGCTTCGGGCGCGGCCAGGGTCGCTGACAGGTGGGGTCCCTATCGATTTAAACAGAGAGGAGGGAGAGGAACAGAGGCGAGGTGGCTCATCGGCGACGCTACTCCGGCGTAGAGACGGCGGCGAGTCTGGAAGTTGGCGGGGATGGGTCAGGCGCGGGGAGACGGTCTCGTAGGTACCCGCAGTTCAGCCGGAGACGGCCGGACAGCAGCGCCCCCTTCTTCTCCGGCGGGTGGCAGCTACTGGTGTCGTCGGCGGCGATGATTCCGACAGCGGTTCGGCTAGGGGAGAGATCGTGGGGCACCAAGGGGATGCCCTGAGCTCAACGGTGGGGTCGGGCAGGGCTGGGGTTGGCTGAAGTTGGCGGGCGTTAGGAAGGGATCGGGCGGCGGAGCCCTTGCCGGAGCTGAGGGAGACGAGCTCCCGGCCCTCCTTGGGGCGCTCTGGAGGTGGTTCTGTGGTGAGGTGGTGAGGAGAGGAGGGGCTGGGCAAGGCTATTTATAGTCGGGCGGCGAGTGCCCGAGCCGTACGGCGCCACGGCGAAGCTACCGGAACCACGGTGAGCTGGCCGTCGCACTGGCCTGAGGGCCGCGTAAGGAGGGGACGTGAGCTACACAGAGGCGACAGGACTGGTCCGAAGCCATTAAGGGCAAGCGGACAACAACGGCGACGGGAGCTTACTGTGCCGCCCGTGGCGGAGCTTGGCTATACACGGCGGCGGCCTTCGCCGGCGGGCGAGAGGGTTCGGGAGAGGCCAGGTGTGCGGCTAGAAAGCAGTCGGCACCAAGGACAAGGAGGGTGCAGCGAGGGACGGCCAGAGCAGTCGCATCCGACGCGCCTGGGCGCACAGAGCACGTCACAGGGCATGCCAGCACGGTGATCACCACGTGTGCTGGTGTTTGGAGGCCTCGGGAGCCTACCCAAGCTTGTCCATAGGTGTCGACCTGAGCTCAAATAGTGGACATGGAGCAAGTGTAGGTTCAAGAGTGGTTTAGAATTCTAGAACACATCCAAAACAGCTTCTGGTAGGAAATTTGAGGAGGTTCCAGAGAGAAGATAAGGTTGAGACTGAGCCAAAGGGCTTGTCTGGGGAATTCTAGGTTGGAAAGAGTACATGCTGGTGAAGTTTGAGAAGTTTTTGCAAAGATTTGAATATAGTTCCTGTGTAAACTGCCACACTAGACAGAAACTTGATGAACTTGGGGCACTCATCTGGTAGATCTTCTGGTGATGAATTTTGGTGTAGGAGAGTCATTTGGTGCAAGGAAGATGCTATAAAAATTTCATAGCATTTGGCCACCACTAGCTGGCACTTCCTTCACAAAGGTCCCAAAAATGCAGCAACTTGGCAGAGCCTTGTTGCTAAAAAGTTATATAGGATAAAATGATACTTTTGGATATTGTGGCTAGATAGGTTCCCTAGTATCTCAGGTAATTTATTTGGGAGTTTTCTGAGTTAGGAAAACAGAGGTTGCTTCACAACTGGCCAATTCTGACCAGAAAGAAAATAATTATTCTGGCCAAAACTTTATATTGGACAATGAAATGTTTTTGAAGATTATGAGGTTATATGATGATAAGAAGGTGTGGCATGAGTTTGGGATTGTTCTGATCATCAGAACTATAGGTTGCTTCACAACCTCTGGTGATGACATAGTTTCCCCAAGGAAGAAAATAAATTATTGGGAAAAGATTGAATATTGGAATTTGGTCCAAGAGAGATGTGGCAAGGCTTTGGCAGGGTGGTGAGGATTTTTGAGTCACTTGGGAAAGAGGTTCAAAGATTCACAAGTCCAAAGTCAACTGAAAAGGTTCAAAAACCATCCATAATTCAAATAAAGCCAAAAAGATTTTGAGAAGAAAAAGTTGTCAAAAACCAGGGTGTCACAAACCTACCCCCCTTAGGATGAATCTTGTCCTCGAGATTCGGTTGCTCAGGGAACAAGTATGGGTATGCGGATCTTGGAAAGTCTTCTCTTTCGTAGGTAGCCTCTTCCTCAGTGTGGTGTTCCCACAGTACTTTGTAAAACCTGATCACCTTACTCCTGGTAGTTCTTTCCATCTCCTCCAAGATTCTGATAGGTTTCTCTTCGTAGGTCTAATCTTTAGCCAGTTCTATCTCACTCATATCTGCTTGCTTGATCGGTGGGGCAATGCACTTCCTTAACTGTGATATGTGGAAAACATTGTGCACTTCGGACAACTCCGGTGGTAGTTCCAACTGATATGCTACTCTGCCTCTCCTAGCAATTACTGGAAAGGAACTGATGTATCTTGGTGCATGTTTTCCCCGTGTATGAAACCTCTTCACTCCTTTCATGGGGGTTACTCGAAGGTAAGCATATTCTCCGGGCTCAAAATTCACTTCTCGGTGCTTTGGATCGTAATAACTCTTTTGATGGGACTTGGCTGCCCGAAGACGCTCCTGAATATCCTTGACTTGTCTTTCTGCCTTGAGCATCAAGTCCGTGCCAAAGATACGGCTATCTCCTGTCTGAGACCAGTTTAATGGGGTGCGGCACTTCCGCCCATACAGTGCTTCAAATGGCGACATCTTAAGACTTGACTGATAGCTGTTGTTATAGGAAAATTATGCATAGGGTAGGCTATCTTCCCATTTGGGTCCATGGGTAAGAGCACATGACCGAAGCATATCCTCTAGTATCTGGTTTACTCGTTCGGTCTGTCCATCTGTCTGTGGATGATACGCTGTGCTATGCTTCAGCACGGTTCCCAAGGCCTGGTGCAATCGCAGCCAGAATGTTGAGGTGAATAAGGAGCCCCTATCTGAGGTGATAGACTTGGGTACTCCATGAAGGCTGACTATCCGGGACATGTAGAGTTGTGCAAGCTGGTTTGCGTTAAAGGTGGTCTTTACCGGAATAAAGTGAGCCTCTTTTGTGAGTAAATCCACAATGACCCAGATAGCATCATGACCTCTTGTCGACTTGGGTAATCCAACAATAAAGTCCATACATATGTCATCCCATTTCCACTGGGGAACTGGTAACGGTTGCAGTAGCCCAGCGGGTTTCTGGTGTTCAGCCTTGACTTTGTTGCAGATGTCACAGCAGGCGACATAGTATGCTATGTCCCTTCGCATTCCTGGCCACCAAAAGGTTTCTCTTAGGTCCTGATACATCTTTGTACCACCTGGGTGAATAGAGTATTTGCTGTCTTAGGTTGTCCTGATCGGGCACACATATCTGCTTCTCAAACCATAAGGTGCCTTGGTCATCCACACGGAAAGACTTGGGCTTCCCTTGCTGCATCAACTCCTTGATCTCTTGTATCCCCTCATCTGGTCCTTGAGCCTTTTTAATCTCTTCCATAAGAGTTGGGGTTATTTCCAAGGTATCCGGGTTAACTGGGCCGCATAGCACCATATTGAGTTTGGCATACTCTTTTTTGCAACCTGGGGTGGATACTTGCAGTTAATGTATTCACGGTTCCTTGTTTTCTACTTAGAGCATCAGCAACCACATTGGCTTTCCCCGGATGGTAATTTATTCCGAGATCGTAATCCTTGACCAGTTCTAGCCATCTTCGCTGTCTGAGATTCAGATCAGGCTGAGTGAAAATATACTTGAGACTCTTATGGTCCGTGTATATTTCACAGCGTTGCCTAATGAGATAATGCGTGGGATAGTTTTATTCATGAGGTCATAGCTGTCTGGATGCATACGCTGCAACCTTTCCTTCCTGCATTAACACGCAGCCGATTCCACGCCTGGAAGCATCGCAATATATGTCAAAGCTTTTGTGGATGTCTAGAAGAACTAGGACAGGGGTTGTGGTTAACCTTGTCTTTAGTTCCAAGAAGTTGCTCTCGCATTCTGCCGTCCAGACAAACCATTGATTTTTCTTCAGCAATTCTGTCAATGGCTTGGCTATCTTAGAGAAGCCTTCTATAAAGCGACGGTAATAGCCTGCCAATCCTAGAAAACTGCGGACTTCGGTAACTGAGGTTGGGGTCTTCCAGTTCAAAACTGCAGTTACCTTGCTGGGGTCGACGGCTACTCCTTGTTCTGACAGAACGTGTCCTAGAAATCCCACCTCTTTTAGCCAAAATTCACATTTGCTGAATTTGGCATACAGACGATGGGTCCTTAATCTTTCCAAGACAATACAGAGGTGTTGTTTGTGCTCTTCTTCATCCTTGGAGTATATCAGGATGTCATCGATGAACACCACCACAAATTTGTCCAGAAAATCCATGAAGACCTTGTTCATCATGCTCATGAAATAGGCCGGAGCATTCGTCAGTCCAAACGCCATGACCATAAATTCATACAGACCATATCGGGTGGTGAAAGCCGTCTTGGGGATATCCTCTTTTCTGATTTTTAGCTGATGATATCCTGTTCAGAGGTCAATCTTGGAGAATACCCGTGCTCCGTTCAACTGGTCGAACAAATCATCAATGCGAGGGAGCGGGTACTTATTTTTGATAGTGACCTCATTCAATTGGCGATAGTCTACGCACATTCATAGACTTCCATCCTTCTTCTTGACAAACAGTACGGGTGATCCCCATGGCAAGACGCTTGGACGGATGTACCCTTTTTGTAGTAATTCATCCAACTGCTTCTTTAATTCCACCAGCTCTGAACTCGGGATACGATAGTATTTCTTGTAAATCGGGGCAGTACCGGGAATCACCTCAATTGCAAACTCAAATTCCCGGTCGGGTGGCAACCCCGGTAGTTCCTCGGGAAATACATCCGGGAATTCGCAGACTACCGGAATCAAGTTCATATCCGTACTGGTAGTTTGGTATGCCATTCCCTTTCTTGACATCATCTTGCTGGCAATAAATTGAACTGTTTGTCCTGCCGGGTTAACCAGTGTCACTGTCCTGGTAGCGCAGTTGATGCACACTTGGTGTGGTGTCAACCAGTCCATCCCCAGTATTATATCCAATCCAGGGGATTCAATGGCAACGAGTGTAGCTAGAAATTTAACTCCATGTATCGAGATTTCTAGACCTTTATATATCAGACTTGTTCTGAGCAAGGAGCCAGGGGATTGTACCACCATGATTTTATCCAAAAATGAAGGGGAAAATTTGTGCAAGGTGGCAAAACTCCGCGAAATAAACGAATGGGAAGCTCCAGAATCAAATAAAATTACTGCAGGTATGTTGTTAACAGAAAACATACCGAGGACTACGTCTGGTGCTTCGCAGGCTTCCTCAGCGGAGATATGTTGGACGCGTCTGTAGCTGAAGTTATGGTTGGGGCGGCGTCCAATGGTATTGACCTGTGGCTTGAAGTCGGATGGTGGCTTCCCGTTCCTAGCGGGGCACTGTTTGGAGTAGTGTCCGCTTTGGCCGCAAGTAAAGCAGGTGTTATTGCGGCGACAGTCCTCCATCATGGGTTGTTTGCCAAAGGTCTTGTCCTGGCTGACCGTCTTATTGTTGTTGTTGCCATTGTTCCATCCGGGCTTGTATTCAGATGGACCTGACTGCCAAATGCGTGGCTTCTACACAAACTGCTCACGGTTATCCTTCTTGGGTTCAAACTTCCGCTTGCGGTCATCATACCCAGACTTATGCTCTCGTTCGGCTATGAAGGCCTTGTTCACCAAAGTCTGGAAATCCAAAAAGTCCAGCATACAGAGCTGACAACGGAGGGCATGATTTAGTCCTCCTAGGAATCGGTCTATCTTCATTTCTTCAGTGGATACGTCATGGGTAGAGTACCGTGCTAGATTGTTAAACTTGTTCAGATACTCTCCCACGGACATATTTCCTTGTGTGAGAGCAAGAAATTCCCTTTGCTTTACCTTCATTATGTCAGTATGGATATGGTACTTGCGGAATGCCTCCTTGAACTTCTCCCAAGAAATATCTTCTCCAGAAGGCCATGCTATCTTGGTGTTGTCCCACCATATAGCTGCTAGCCCTTCTAGGTAATGAGTGACAAAAGGAACCTTATCTGCCTCTTCACAGCGGGCTATATCCAACTTCTTTTACATGGTCCTTAGCCAATCATCAGCCTCTATAGGGTCCACAGCTTGACTGAAACTGGGTGGCTTAGTGCGTTGGAAGTCAGACAACTTAGAGTGTGTCCCATTGTTGTTATTCTGGCCCACCATAGTCTGCATACTCTTCAAAAATTCCATGAGATCCTGATTCCTTTTCTCTTCAAACATCCTCATGATCTGATCGGTAGTCGGTGCCTGAGGCGGTGGTGGTGGTAAATCTTCTGGTGGCTGTCATGCTTGTCTGGCGGATCGACGAACGGGGGTTCCATCGCCGCCTTGGCTACTACCTCTCTTCATCCTAAATTTGTTCCCATTGCAAAATACCAAATCAATGAGCAACATCCATAAGGGAAACACAATAATATGACACCAAAAGAGAATTCACGAAAAAGAGGCGAATAAAGCAAACAACATAATTATACAGGATAACCCAACATCATACATGGCAAGCTAGTAGGGGAATATCATGGCTAGACTGCTCATACGGCAGTTGACATATGCAGAGATGCATGCACTAAAACTCAAGCCTCCACTCTAGTGGCGCGAGTGGCACGAACACTGTCAAACTAAAGACTCCTCATCATCTGATCCTGAGTCAGAATCAGAACTGATGATGTGGATCACATCCTCTGGATCGAAGGAAACACGACGAGGCTGCTGAGACGGTTCTCCTTCCAGGGAAGAAGAAGCATGACGCCTTAGCATCGGAGCAGCTGGAGTGGCTAGGAGTGAGGCCCACTCTGTCGGGGTCTCACGTCGGCTACCAGAAGAAAAGCCTGGTGATCCGAACGAACTAGAAGGAATCTCAGGTGCTAAAGAAGGTGGAATGGGTGGAGTATACATAGGAGAAAAGGTAGGTGGTGGAGGAGACTGTGCTGCTATAGCTGCTGCAAGTGCCTCCTGGACACAAGATATCCTCTGGATCGAAGGAAACACGACGACGCTGCTGAGACGGTTCTCCTTCCAGGGAAGAAGAAGCACGACGCCTCAGCATCGAAGCAGCTGGAGTGGCTAGGAGTGAGGCCCACTCTGTCGGGGTCTCACGTCGGCTACCAGAAGAAAAGCCTGGTGATCCGAACGAACTAGAAGGAATCTCAGGTGCTAAAGAAGGTGGAACGGGTGGAGTATACATAGGAGAAAAGGTAGGTGGTGGAGGAGACTGTGCTGCTATAGCTGCTGCAAGTGCCTCCTGGACACGAGATAGCTCCTCAGCTAGTGAAGTGATCATATGGTAACTGGCGTTCAGATAACGAGATAAAACACCAGTGGCACGATCACTCGCCGGGTCAACAGGTGCGAAAAGGACCCGCCCTGTCGTAGGCGACAGGGTGGGGTAGTGAAAGAAACCTGGATGAGTCTGCATCTCGACCTCGTGGAAGCGCAAGTCAGTGAGAGCCTCCATCGCAGCAAACTGGATCGCCAGCTCTGGAGTAGAAGCCATTCCACCCTTGGAAGAGCGAGAATAGCTACCAATGTTCGAGCTCGCGGTCAGAAAAGCATCCGCGTGATACTCATACACTGACTCGGCAAGCTGCTCTCGGAACACCTGGTACACTGGATCTTTGCCGTTGGGATACAGCCGAAGCCAGACACTACGGAGCAGTACAGAAAAGGTGAACGGTGCTGGCTCATGATGGTAGTGGTACGGAACTGGTGCCATCTACACTCACAATGCCAATGGTTAGTAAAACAATGAATCATGATGCATGCCATGCAATAGTCAAATGCAGCAAGCAAGATGAACACTCAGAGCCTACACTAATCGTGGTTTCTAGCGCGGGCTAACCAGGGTGTCCTACAGTCAGCACGGCTCTGATACCAAGCGTTGTGGCACGCCGGCTCAGAGAACCGGATTACCTATGTTTCCAACCCAGAGATCATGTCTTCTGGAAACACACAACAACTTGGAACAGAATAGAACTGGTCTTTATTGATAAACTTCGGGTACAAGTTCATATTTTACATCGATAGCGAGGCCAAAGGCACACCTGGTGCAATGACAATATCTACATTATTTATGTAACATAGCAGGGCCTCGGTACTACTGGGTACTTCTACGATGTAGCGAAACATAGCAGAAACTCCATCCATAGGGACACTGCTGGGACACAGCCTAGTTAGCGTAGCCTGAGCCATCGGGACCTCCGTCCTCGGCTTCTCCTGCATCTGGCATGATACGCCAGGTGAGTACTTGGAATGTACTCGCAAGCTCACGACAACCAAATAATGCAGCAAACAATAGCATGGCAAGTAACATGTTAAATCCTTAAGTGATTCACTTACTGTCAATAGTTACCAACTTACTCTCTTCCGGGTTGTCCCAAAACCCTCGGAATACTAATAAGTCACCGAGTACTTCCGGTTATAAGATGAGTTCTTCCGTCATTATTATCACTGTTACGGTTGACCACCTAGTGAGGTCTAGACGGTCTGTCCAATACCATGGAAGCGGCTATTCGAATATATTTTACACTCTGCAGAGGTTGCACACTTTACCCACACCATGGAGTACCCGGCCTCGTACTTAGCACATGCTCCCATTCGGGTGGACTGGAGTTACTCCAACGAAACCCGCCTGACCCGTGACCCTCCCATCGTACCACCGGCCATCATCCTCCCCCGGAGTCAAGCCCTAGGTGGCCCCTGTGTCACCTCGTGACACCTGCCACCATCATGGCCAAACTAAACTGTCCCAAATGGGGACGTCGGCACAATACTCTACTGGGCTCACAGGGTTATCGCCGTCTACCTGATCAGGGTAGCACGCACGTATAGCCCTCCCTAGATGGAGGTACCGGTGAAAGAGCATGGAGCCAGACCAAGTCAAGGCCGTCCCATACCGGCAAATGTGGTTGCACGAATAAGCCCGAACAGGTGACTCAAGATCAACCGGCTAAGTTTATTTAGCAAGCATAGTAGTTCATTATAATAACTTGGGATGGCAACAACTAGGCATTTAAATTAATTTACTATGAATTATTATATAAGAAGTAAATGAAAGTAATTCATATGAATATGCAATGCTATTGAAATGCTTCATAAAATGGATGTCCTGGCTTGCCTTGCTCTGTTGGGTTGCCCAAGAACTCCTGGTCTTCAAAGTTGCCAAAGTTTCCCTCTGGAAATATTTTTAAACAATAATTCAAAATGTCACATAACACTTTTTTAATCACCATAAATTCTGTGAGTATGAGAAAAATACCAAATTTTATCAAAAATTAGAGGAGTTCAAGACAAACCAAATGCAAAAAGAATCAAGTGATTT
This sequence comes from Thinopyrum elongatum, assembly GCA_011799875.1. Lineage (NCBI taxonomy): Eukaryota > Viridiplantae > Streptophyta > Magnoliopsida > Poales > Poaceae > Thinopyrum > Thinopyrum elongatum. The sequence goes on along the minus strand of CM022297.1, from coordinate 284,351,199 downwards.
GGACTTATAAATAAAAAGTTATTACTGGTCAAAGTTCCTGGTCAAAATTGAAGTTTAAATAAAAACCAGAAAATCTCCTGGCGGGCCACGTCGATGGCGTAATCCCCCGAAGGCGCCTTCACTTGAAAACGCTTCAGGCGCGGCCAGGGTCGCTGACAGGTGGGGTCCCTGTCGATTTAAACAGAGAGGAGGGAGAGGAACAGAGGCGAGATGGCTCACCGGCGACGCTACTCCGGCGTAGAGACGGCGGTGAGTCTGGAAGTTGGTGGGGATGGGTCGGGTGCGGGGAGACGGTCTCGTAGGTACCCGCAGTTCAGCCGGAGACGGCCGGACGGCGGCGCCCCCTTCTTCTCCGGCGGATGGCAGCTATAGGTGTCGTCGGCGGCGATGATTCTCGCAGCGGTTTGGCTAGGGGAGAGGTCATGGGGCACCAGGGGGATGCCCTGAGCTCAACGGTGGGGTCGGGCAGGGCTGGGGTTGGCTGAAGTTGGCGAGCGTTAGGAAGGGATCGGGCAACGGAGCCCTTGCTGGAGCTGAGGGAGACGAGTTCCCCAGCCCTCCTTGGGGCGCTCTGTAGGTGGTTGTGTGGTGCTGTGGTGAGGTGGTGATGAGAGGAGGGGCTGGGCAAGGCTATTTATAGCCGGGCGATGATACGTCTCCAACGTATCTATAATTTTTGATTGTTCCATGCTATTATATTATCTGTTTTGGATGTTTTATATGCATTAATATGCCATTTTATATTATTTTTGGGACTAACCTATTAACCTAGAGCCCAGTGCCAGTTCCTGTTTTTCCCTGTTTTTGAGTTTTGCAGAAAAGGAATACCAAACGGAGTCCAAACGGAATAAAACTTTCGCGATGATCTTTCTTGGACCAAAAGGAAACCAGAGGACTTGGAGTGCAAGTCAGAGAAGCCACGAGGCGGCCACAAGGACGAAGGGCGCGCCCAGGGGGGTAGGGCGCCCCCCCCCCCACCCTTGTGGGCCCCTCGTGCATCTCCTGACCTAATTCTTTCGCCTATATATACGCTTATATGCCCAAACCACCAGAGGCTTCCACGAAAAGACTTTTCCACCGCCGCAACCTTCTGTACCTGTGAGATCCCATCTAGGGGCCTTTTCCGGCATCGATCGGGCCTTTTCCGGCGTCCTGCCGAAGGGGGATTCGATCACGGAGGGCTTCTACATCAACACCATTGCCCTTTCGATGAAGCGTGAGTAGTTTACCTCAGACCTACGGGTCCATAGCTAGTAGCTAGATGGCTTCTTCTCTCTCTTTGATTCTCAATACCACGTTCTCCTCGATGTTCTTGGAGATCTATTCGATGTAATACTTTTTTGCGGTGTGTTTGCCGAGATCCGATGAATTGTGGATTTATGATCAGCTTATCTATGAATATTATTTGAATCTTCTCTGAATTCTTTTATGCATGATTTGATATCTTTGCAAGTCTCTTTGAACTATCAATTTGGTTTGGCCAACTAGATTGGTTTTTCTTGCAATGGGAGAAGTGCTTAGCTTTGGGTTCAATCTTGTGGTGTCCTTTTCCAGTGACAGTCTGGGTAGCAAGGCACATATTGTATTGTTGCCATCGAGGATAAAAAGATGGGGTTTTCATCATATTGCTTGAGTTAATTCCTCTACATCATGTCATCTTTCTTAATGCGTTACTCTGTTCTTCATGAACTTAATACTCTAGATGCAGGCAGGAGTCGATCGATGTGTGGAGTAATAGTAGTAGATGCAGAATCGTTTCGGTCTACTTGACACGGACGTGATGCCTATATTCATGATCATTGCCTTAGATATCGTCATAACTTTGCGCTTTTCTATCAATTGCTCGGCAGTAATTTGTTCACCCACCGTATTATTTTCTATCTTGAGAGAAGCCTCTAGTGAAACCTATGGCCCCCGGGTCTATTTTCCATCATACAATCTTTTTACTTTCCAATCTACGAGTTTCTGATTTACTATTTGCAATCTTTTACTTTCCAATCTATAAAACAAAAATACCAAAAAAATATTTACTTTACCGTTTATCTACCTCTATCAGATCTCACTTTTGCGAGTAACCGAGAAGGGATTGACAACCCCTTATCGCGTTGGGTGCAAGTTTGGTGTTTGTTTGTGCAGGTATTTGGTGACTTGCGTGTTGTCTCCTACTGGATTGATACCTTGGTTCTCAAAACTGAGGGAAATACTTACTCTACTTTGCTGCATCACCCTTTCCTCTTCAAGGGAAAAACCAACGCAAGCTCAAGAAGTAGCAGGAAGAATTTCTGGCACCGTTGCCGGGGAGATCTACGCCAAGTCAAGACATACCAAGTACCCATCATAAAACTCTCATCTCTTGCATTACATCATTCGCCATTCGCCTCTCATTTTCCTCTCCCCCACTTCTAAAATGATTTTTGAAAAGATTTGCCTTTTCTTCGCCCTTCTTCCGTTCGTCTTTTCGTTTGCCTTTTTATTTGCCTTCTTTTCGTTGGCCCTTATGTCTTACTTGGTTTGTTAGCTTGTCCGCTTGGTAAAATTGTGTGTTTATTGAAAAACAAAAACAAAGGTTTATGGATCCTCATCCACTTGGTAATCTTTTTAAGAGATCCAATTATGATGAATCTATTGCTAGTGAGTTGAGTGCACTAGATTATCTTTATGAGGTTTTGCTTAAAATTCGTGAATCTGAAAAGTGTGATGAAGTGTTGAAAGAAGAAAATTATAAAGTCATTCACGATAGTGCCTTGAATGAAAAGCATGATTGCAATGATGTTATTATAAATTCCATTAATGTCAATTGTGTTAATGATATGCAAAACCCTAAGCTTGGGGATGCTAATTTTGCTTTGTCTACTACTTGTTGCAATGATCATGATTGGGGTGATTCTTCTTATGATCTTGAAAATTTATTTAAGCCCCATGATGAATATGAGATTGATAATAATGTTTTCAATAATATTGAAAGTGGGTTTGGAAGAGTGTCAACTTTAGATCCCACATATTTGGAGAATGTTCAATCTTATGAATTTTTTGATAAAAGTGGGTTTGGAGAGGTCATGACTTTAGTTAATGTTAATCCCACTATTTTGGAAGAGTGTCAACTTCGCATGCATGTGGATCGTGTTGAGAATATGTCATGTGATAGCTATATTGTTGAATTTTCTTATGATCCTACATGTAATTATTATGAGAGGGGAAAATATGGTTGTAGAAATCTTCATGTTATTAAATTACCTCTCTTCATGTTGAGATTGCTATCGTCTCTTTCTTCTTCCTTGCATATCCTAGTTTTTCCTTGCCTTGATAATTTGTTTGCTTATAAAATGCCTATGCATAGGAAGTATGTTAGACTTAGATGTGTTTGTCACATGTTTTATGATGCTCTCTTTGTGCTTCAATTCTTCTCTTTTATGTGAGCATCATTGAAATTATCAATGCCTAGCTAAAAGGCTTTAAAGAAAAGCGCTTTTTGGGAGACAACCCAATATTTTTCCTTGCTATTTTTGAATAAATAATTCATCTAGCCTCTGGTTAGATGTGGTTTTATGTTTTAATTAGTGTTTGTGCCAAGTAAGACCTTTGGGATAGCTTACGGTGATAGTTGATTTGATCTTGCTGAAAAACAGAAACTTTTGCATCCAGTATCAGAATTTTAATAATTCACTGGAGCATTGAAAAACCTTGAATTTTTTATACGATATTTATATACAAATTACCTATGTTTTCCTAATTTTCCGCATTTTTGGAGGTACATAAGTATTATAACAATTCGGATCTTCGCAGACTGTTCTGTTTTTGACAGATTCTGTTTTCTTTGTGTTGTTTGCTTATTTTGATGAATCTATGGGTAATATCGGGGGGTATGAACTATGGAAAAGTTGAAATACATTAGATATTACACCAATATAAATAAATAATGAGTTCACAACAGTACCAAAGTGGTGATTTATTTTCTTATACTAACGGAGCTTATGAGATTTTCTGTTGAGTTTTGTGTTGTGAAGTTTTCAAGTTTTGGGTAAGGATTTGATGAACTATGGAATAAGGAGTGGCAAGAGCCTAAGCTTGGGGATGACCAAGGCACCCCAAGATAATATTCAAGGACAACCAAGAGCCTAAGCTTGGGGATGCCCCGGAAGGCATTCCCTCTTTCGTCTTCGTCTATCGGTAACTTTACTTGAGGCTATATTTTTATTCACCACATGATATGTGTTTTGCTTGGAGCGTCTTGTATGATTTGAGTCTTTGCTTTTTAGTTTTCCACAATCATCCTTTCTGTACACGCCTTTTGAGAGAGACGCGCATGAATCATGATTTATTAGAATACTCTTTGTGCTTCACTTATATCTTTTGAGCTAGGCAATTTTGCTCTAGTGCTTCACTTATATCTTTTTAGAGCATGGCGGTGGCTTTATTTTATAGAAATTGATGAACTCTCATGCTTCACTTATATTATTTCTGAGAGTCCTTAAAGCAGCATGGTAATTTGCTTTGGTTATAAATTTAGTCCTAATATGATAGGCATCCAAGAGGGATATAATAAAAACTTTCATATAAAGTGTATTGAATACTATGAGAAGTTTGATTCCTTATGATTGTTTTGAGATATGAAGATGGTGATATTAGAGTCATGCTAGTGAGTAGTTGTGAATTTGAGAAATACTTGTGTTGAGGTTTGTGAGTCCCGTAGCATGCACGTATGGTGAACCGTTATGTAACGAAGTTGGAGCATGAGATATTTTTTGATTGTCATCCTTTGTGTGGAAGTCGGGATCGCGTATGGTTAACTCCTACCAACCCTTCCCCTAGGAGCATGCGTCTAGTACTTTGTTTCGATGACTAATAGATTTTTTCAATAAGTATGTGAGTTCTTTATGACTAATGTTGAGTCCATGGATTATACGCACTGTCACACTTCCACCTTTGCTAGCCTCTCTAGTGCCGCGCAATTTTCGCCGGTACCATAAACCCACCATATACCTTCCACAAAACAGCCACCATACCTACCTATTATGGCATTTCCATAGCCATTCCGAGATATATTGCCATGCAACTTTCCACCGTTCCGTTTATTATGACACGCATCATCATTGTCATATTGCTTTGCATGATGATGTAGTTGACATCGTATTTGTGGCAAAGCCATCGTTCATAATTCTTTCATACATGTCACTCTTGATTCATTGCACATCCCGGTACACCGCCGGAGGCATTCATATAGAGTCATATTTTGTTCTAGTATCGAGTTGTAATTTTTGAGTTGTAAGTAAATAGAAGTATGATGATTTTCATTATTAGAGCATTGTCCCATGTGAGGAAAAAAATGAGAAAAGAAAGAAAGAAAGAAAAAAGAGAAGAAAGAAAAAAAGGAAAGAAAAAAAAAGGAAAAAAGAAAGAAAAAAAAAGGAAAAAAGGGAAAAAAATGAGAGAAAAAGAGAGAAGGGGCAATGTTACTATCCTTTTTCCATACTTTTGCTTCAAAGTAGCACCATGATCTTCATGATAGAGAGTCTCCTATGGTGTCACTTTCATATACTAGTGGGAATTTTTCATTATAGAACTTGGCTTGTATATTCCAACGATGGGCTTCCTCAAATTGCCCTAGGTCTTCATGAGCAAGTAAGTTGCATGCACACCCACTTAGTTTTCTTTTTGAGCTTTCATAAACTTATAGCTCTAGTGCATCCGTTGCATGGCAATCCCTACTCACTCACATTGATATCTATTGATGGGCATCTCCATAGCCCGTTGATACGCCTAGTTGATGTGAGACTATCTCCCTCTTTTTTTCTTCTCCACAACCACCTTCTATTCCACCTATAGTGCTATGTCCATGGCTCACGCTCATGTATTGCGTGAAAGTTGAAAAAGTTTGAGAATACTAAAGTATGAAACAATTGCTTGGCTGAAACCAGGGTTGTGCATGATTTGAGTATTTTGTGTGATGAAAATGGAGCATAGCCAGACTATATGATTTTGTAGGGATAAGCTTTCTTTGGGCATGTTATTTTGAGCAGACATAATTATCTTGTTAGTATGCTTGAAGTATTATTGTTTTATGTCAATATTAAACTTTTGTTTTGAATCATACGGATCTGAACATTCATGCCACAATAAAGAAATTTACATGAATAAATATGTTAGGTAGCATTCCACATCAAAAATTCTGTTTTTATCATTTACCTACTCGAGGACGAGCAGGAATTAAGCTTGGGGATGCTTGATACGTCTCCAACGTATCTATAATTTTTTATTGTTCCATGCTATTATATTATCTATTTTGGATGTTTTATATGCATTAATATGCTATTTTATATTATTTTTGGGACTAACCTATTAACCTAGAGCCCAGTGCCAGTTCCTGTTTTTTCCCTGTTTTTGAGTTTCGCAGAAAAGGAATACCAAACGGAGTCCAAACGGAATAAAACTTTCGCGATGATCTTTCTTGGACCAAAAGGAAACCAGAGGACTTGGAGTGCAAGTCAGAGAAGCCACGAGGCGGCCACAAGGACGGAGGGCGCGCCCCCCACCCTTGTGGGCCCCTCATGCGTCTCCTGGCCTAATTCTTTCACCTATATATACTCTTATATGCCCCAACCACCAGAGGCATCCACGAAAAGACTTTTCCACCGCCGCAACCTTTTGTACCTATGTGATCCCATCTAGGGGCCTTTTCCGGCGTCAATGGGGCCTTTTTCGGCGTCCTGCCGGAGGGGGATTCGATCACGGAGGGCTTCTACATCAACACCATTGCCCTTCCGATGAAGCGTGAGTAGATTACCTCAGACCTACGGGTCCATAGCTAGTAGCTAGATGGCTTCTTCTCTCTCTTTGATTCTCAATACCACGTTCTCCTCGATATTCTTGGAGATCTATTCGATGTAATACTTTTTTGCGGTGTGTTTGCCGAGATCCGATGAATTATGGATTTATGATCAGCTTATCTATGAATATTATTTGAATCTTCTCTGAATTCTTTTATGCATGATTTGATATCTTTGCAAGTCTCTTCGAACTATCGATTTGGTTTGGCCAACTAGATTGGTTTTTCTTGCAATGGGAGAAGTGCTTAGCTTTGGGTTCAATCTTGTGGTGTCCTTTCCCAGTGACAGTAGGGGCAGCAAGGCACGTATTGTATTGTTGCCATCGAGGATAAAAATATGGGGTTTTCATCATATTGCTTGAGCTAATTCCTCTACATCATGTCATCTTTCTTAATGCGTTACTGTGTTCTTCATGAACTTAATACTCTAGATGCAGGCAGGAGTCGGTCGCTGTGTGGAGTAATAGTAGTAGATGCAGAATCGTTTCGGTCTACTTGACATGGATGTGATGCCTATATTCATGATCATTGCCTTAGATATCGTCATAACTTTGCGCTTTTCTATCAATTGCTCGGCAGTAATTTGTTCACCCACCGTATTATTTTCTATCTTGAGAGAAGCCTCTAGTGAAACCTATGGGCCCCGGGTCTATTTTCCATCATACAATCTTTTTACTTTCCAATCTACGAGTTTCCGATTTACTATTTGCAATCTTTTACTTTCCAATCTATAAAACAAAAATACCAAAAAAATACTTACTTTACCGTTTATCTATCTCTATCAGATCTCACTTTTGCGAGTAACCGAGAAGGGATTGACAACCCCTTATTGCGTTGGGTGCAGGTTTGGTGTTTGTTTGTGCAGGTATTTGGTGACTTGCGTGTTGTCTCCTACTGGATTGATACCTTGGTTCTCAAAACTGAGGGAAATAGTTACTCTACTTGGCTGCATCACCCTTTCCTCTTCAAGGGAAAAACCAACGCAAGCTCAAGAAGTAGCAGGCGGCAAGTGCCCGAGCCGTACGGCGCCGCGGCGCAGCTACCGGAACCACGGTGAGCTGGCCGTCGCGCTCGCCTGAGGGCCGCGTAAGGAGGGGACGTGAGCTACGCAGAGGCGACGGGACTGGTCCGAAGCCAATAAGGCAAGCGGACAACGACGGCGACGGGAGCTTACTGTGCCGCCCGTGGCGGAGGTTGGCTGTACACGGCGGCGGCCTTCGCCGGCGGGCGAGAGGGTTCGGGAGAGGCCAGGTGTGCGGCTAGAAAGCAGTCGGCACCAAGGACAAGGAGGGGGTAGCGAGGGACGGCCAAAGCAGTCGCATCTGACGCGCCTGGGCGCATAGAGCGCGTCGCAGGGCATGCCAGCACAGTGATCACCACGCGTGCTGGTGTCTGGAGGCCTTGCGAGCCTGCCCAAGCTTGTCCATAGCGCCGACCTGAGCTCAAATAGTGGACATGGAGCAAGTGTAGGTTCAAGAGTGGTTTAGAATTCTGGAACACATCCAAAACAGCTTCTGTTAGGAAACTTGAGGAGGTTCCAGAGAGAAGATAAGGTTGAGACTGAGCCAAAGGGCTTGTCTGGGGAATTCTAGGTTGGAAAGAGTACATGCTGGTGAAGTTTGAGAAGTTTTTGCAAAGATTCGAATAGAGTTCATGTGTAAACTGCCACACTAGACAAAAACTTGATGAACTTGGGGCACTCAACTGGTAGATCTTCTGGTGATGAATTTTGGTGTAGGAGAGTCATTTGGTGCAAGGAAGATGCTATAAAAATTTCATAGCATTTGGCCACCTCTAGCTGGCACTTCCTTCACAGAGGTCCCAAAATTACTGCAAATTGGCAGAGCCTTGTTGCTAAAAAGTTATATAGGATAAAGTGATATTTTTGGATATTATGGCTAGATAGGTTCCCTAGTATCTCAGGGAATTTATTTGGGAGTTTTCTGAGTTAGGAAAACAGAGGTTGCTTCACAATTGGCCAATTCTGACCAGAAAGAAAATAATTATTCTGGCCAAAACTTTATATTGGACAATGAAATGTTTTTGAAGATTATGAGGTTATATGATGATAAGAAGGTGTGGCATGAGTTTGGGATTGTTCTGATCATCAGAACTATAGGTTGCTTCACAACCTATGGTGATGACATAGTTTCCCCAAGGAAGAAAATAAATTATTGGGAAAAGATTTAATATTGGAATTTGGTCCAAGAGAGACGTGGCAAGGCTTTGGCAGGGTGGTGAGGATTTTTGAGTCACTTGGGAAAGAGGTTCAAAGATTCACAATTCCAAAGTCAACTGAAAAGGTTCAAAAACCATCCAGAATTCAAATAAAGCCAAAAAGTTTTTGAAAAGAAAAAGTTGTCAAAAACCAGGGTGTCACAGATGGCTTCGATTTCCCCCTCCCGAAGGGAAGTATCCCCGGCGGAATCGCTCCGCCGGAGAGCAAAAGTGATCCTGCCCAGGTTCTGCCTCGAGGCGCTGGCGCTCCGCCCAAAAGTCCTCTCTTTTTTTTTCTAGGTCAAATAGGCTTATATACCAGAAGATGGGCACCGGAAGCTGGCCAGGGGCCCCACTACCCACCAGGGCACGCCAGGGGGTAGGCGTGCCCTGGTGCCTATTAAGCACCTGGGTGGCCCCCTCTGGTATTTCTTTTCTCCACTATTTTTTATATATTCCAAAATAAATCTCCGTAAAATTTCAGCTCATTTGGAGATGTGTAGAATAGGTATCTCTGACATAGCTTTTTCAGGTCCAGAATTCCAGCTGCCGGCAATCTCCCTCTTTGTATAAACCTTGCATATTATGAGAGAAAAGGCATTAGAATTACTCCACAAAGTGTTATATTGAATGAAAACACTATAAATAACAGTAGGCAAACATGATGCAAAATGGACGTATCAACTCCCCCAAGCTTAGACCTCGCTTGTCCTCAAGCGAAAGCCGATATCAATAATCATGTCCACATGTTTAGAGAGAGAGGTGTCGATAAAAATAGAATACATACATAGTAGCATCATGATCATTATTATAACATCACTAAACTTTATCATAAAACTTCTCATGAGCAAGTAACAATTCATCACAACATCGAAGTATAAGGAATAAATTTCTTGAAAACTAACAAACTATGTTCTCAGTCAACAATGCAATTGCAATTCATCATATTTTCAGGAAGGGTCTCGTGTCGGAGCCTTTTTGGCAAGTCCACATACTCAACCATCATTTAGTCTTCTATGATTGCTAACACTCACACCATATATATGGAGCAAAAGGTTTCAGCCAGATACATAGAAAGATAGGGGCTTATAATTTCGCCTCCCAACTTATTCACCTCAAGGGTGATGTCAACAATAATAACTCATGATCACTCATATCCAACTGGGTATATGTGCCTAGATCTTTCCCCACCACATGATGCTTGCAAAAGATAAAAATAAAAAGAAATCGAGGAGGATACTATTGACTCTTGCATAAAAAGTAAATTCATAAAAGTAAAAGATAAGCCCTTCGTAGAGGGAAGCAGAGGTTGTCATGCGCTTTTTATTTTGAGATGCACAAGCTCTTAGTGCAAAAGAACGTCACTTTATATTGCCCCTTGCGATAGCAACCTTTATTATGCAGTCCGTCGCTTTTGTTACTTTCCCATCACAAGTTCATACAACGCTTATTTTCCCTTACACTAAAAGCTCATACATATTTAGAAGCAATTTTTATTGCCTTATGCACCAATGACAACTTAGTTGAAGGATCTTATTCAATCCATAGGTAGGTATAGTGGACTCTAATAACTTGAAATTGGGTTTAGGGTTTTTGGATGTACAAGTAGCATCTCTACTTGGTGCGGATTTTTGGCTAGCAAAGATATTGGCCAAGCACCACATGTTGGAGGATCTATGACAATATAACTTCTATGTGAATATGAACAAACATAAATCATTACGTTGTCTTCCTTGTCCAACGTCAACAATTTGACATAAAATATTTAATGGCGGCTCACAATCATAAAAGATGTCCAAGATAGTATATTTGCACGTGAATCTTCTATTCCCTTATTAATTTATTTCATGAATTGCATCATTGACCAATGCTATGTTTGTCAACTTTTAATAAATTTTACTACTTATACTCCTTCTTATGTAATGTCATTACCTTCCATGAGATTAGCATATGATCTTTTTTATTACTTGCTTTATTTTGATTGAATATTAAAGTAAAGAAGCAAAAACTCAAACTAAACTTTATTATATAACTCTCACTCGATTACATAGATAGATAGATCGTGAACTAGCACTCGAAAATAGATCATATTAAACTTTTATTCAACTAAATCATGAAATAACTAAGGATCGAACTAAGATAGGTAAAGATAATAGAGGTGATGGTGATACGATACCGGGGCGCCTCCCCCAAGCTTGGCACAAGCCAAGGGGAGTGCCCATACCCATGTACTCAAGTCTCCTTCTTTGGTGATGGTGGTGGTGAAGAAGTGGTGGGCTGGTCCTCCGGCTTCCATGGCATAGGTTCCCCATCATAAGAGGATGCACGAGTCTCCTGAGTCTTGAAACTTGCAGCTAAACTCATACCTTTGAACCTTGCTTCATACTCAAAATTTTGATTTTGAATATCATAAATTTGGCCTTGCAGATAATTGATTTGTTCATTGAAGTTGAAGACGATGTCCTTCATAGACTGGCCATCCACCTTGTTGTCACGGGTGAATTTCGTGATCATGGAATGGTTGGCACTAAGTCCATGCTCCACCATCCCTTGGCACTTGAAGATCTCCTGCTCCACCGCCTCGAGCCTGGCCTCCACGCTTCCCTTCTTCTTGGGCCCCTGAACATCCCGGATGTGGAGCACCGCCGCATGCATGTCAATGGCTTGAGGGTGCTTCATCACCTCCAGTAGTTACGGGTTGATGACCTTCTCGTAGAACTTGTCCTTGGAAGAGCTTGGTGAAGCCATGTCGATCTAGATCTGACAGAAAAACAACACAAAACAAGAACAGAGCATTTTTTCGCGATACGGTGGTCAAAACGTCCGAGAGTATATATAAAGAATTTTTATCTTACAAAACAAGTAACCCAGAGGAAAACGGAGTCGGGAAGGTTCCGAAGGGGCCCACTACCCACCAGGGCGTGCCAGGAGGGGTAGGCGCGCCTTGGTGCATAGTGGGCACCTGGGTTGCCTTCTCGGGTGTTTCTTATCTTTTTATTTTTTCTAATATTCCAAAACTGACAGAAAATAATTTTGCGGAATTTTTGGAGTCGGTTTACTTACCGTATCACGTACCTCTTCCATTTCAGGGTTCTGGAGTGTTCTAGAAGGTCTCTTTTATGTACTCCTCTGGTGTGTGTAAAATCCCGATTCTTGGAATGTTTATGAAAAAGTTATCCAAAAAGTAGGACCAGAAAATTTCGTTTGTGTTGTACGTTAACAAAAGCTTAAATTGAGTTTATTTAAAATTTGTATGATTTAATTTGAACTAATGTGGACCTAAATTAAAATTTGTGTTTACCTCTTTTCTTTTAATTGGATTTTATTTTCTCTTCTTCGGTATATTAAAATATGCGCTTTTTTTTTCTTTGGATTTTAAGTCATTTGATATTTGCTTGAGTTTTCATTCCTTCTAGTTTTTCCTTTCCTAAAAGGAAAATCATTTTCTATTTTCTTACTATCTTAAATTCCGGATCGAATTCCCTAGCGCAATACATCCTGCATCTCTTTCTTATTTTTCTTCTTCTTCTCTAAATGGCCAAGCTCATATTGTTTGAATGTTTCTCCTGGGCTACAGCCCAACCTCATCCCTCTATGTTTTTTTTCCTTGTCTATATTTTCCTTATATATGGGCTGGCCGTACTGGACCATGTCTCCCACCAGCTAGCGCCTCTACTCCTTCCTCTTCTCTGTATGTTAGCATTACACAGAAGAAGAAACATGCAGCCAACAATTCTCCTCCTCCTCTTACTCCCATAATTCCATCAGTTTCCAAAAAACTAAACACACCTTATTATGCGCCTCCACCTCCTCTTCCACCCCAATCACTTCATCTCCTTCCTCCACCCACACGTACACGCACACATTACACAGAAGAAGAAACGTACATCCACTCTCCTGCCCTCCTCTCAACTACCATAAATCTCAATCGTTTTCAGTTTTGAATATGACTAGACGTCCTCCACGATCTCCTCTCTCATTCCCATCAGTCCTCATGCCCTCTCCCATCTTCCTCTGCCCAAGAACTCTCCTTGCACTACTGCTGCTCCATGGACGCCGGTGCTTGTTCCCGGTGACGTAGAACCTCTCCATCAGCACCCTTGCACCTACAGGACCTTCTCCACACCACGAATCCATTCAGAGAAGAAAGAACACGATCCGTTGACCACACACGAAGAATTTTACATGTCCGTCAACACTGTTCATCGAGTTCGTCACATCAACTCATCACGCTCGGTGAGTTTCTGTCCAATTCCTTTTGCACGTGCACTAAACCATGTTCAATCTATCCCCTAGACATCCTAGTTCGACCTATTTCTCTTGTTCGCCGCGCCAACCACGCCATGTTCATGAACCGGATGTCATCCAATATCATCGCTTGTTTCTTTAGTTTCTATTCATCGTACGCCTTCATGACCAATAGAAGAAATATTCTCTGTGGCCATAGAAACCCGTTGGTGGAATTATCTTGCTTGTTGGGTCAATTGATTTTTAGTTTAGGTTTTATCTAGTCGTTCTAGTTAATTGTAACAATAGTTTTTAATTTAGTTCTATATGATTTTTTGTAGATAATTCCGTGCATCATGTAGTAGTGAGATACGCCTTTGTATTAGTTCTTATGTATTACTACCATGTGTAGTAGTTGATCAGTCAACTTTTCTTGTTAGTATGTTATTTTATTCGTGATATGCCTATGAGTGTATGTTATTTGTGTCTTATAATTTTAGTGCGACGAAGGACTTGTTAGATTTATTTCTTTGACCGATTATAGTTATTCAAAAATTGTTCAACATGTTATTTCATGTTGATATTTTTCTTTCTTTCTTGTGGTACATAGTTATGAGATGCATATGTACATGTTTTTGCAAATTATTACCATGCGTAGGTTTATGTAGAATTACTGTAACCTTTGTGTGATTATACAATACCTAATGTCTTGATTATTTTCATTTTTGTTTGAAATGAGGATATCTTAGATATTGATTACATATTCATTTTCATCGATGATCCATGTTTGTTTGATTGGTTTGGAATCATGCCATGTCTACGATAGGTGTTTACACATTTTTAGTACGTGTTGTTGCATAGTATTCTTTATGCAAGATGTCGAATGAAATGCCTTTTTGTTTGGTTATGAGTACATTGTAGTTCCTAGCATAGAATATTATTGGCTAGTTGTTCCTTTTATTTTATAAAAGTGTGTTATACAAGATTGCATGGATAGATGCTTCACGAAATCATTTAGTTTTGTATTGCTATATATAATTTATTCTTGTGAAATAGAATTTAGTTTATTTCATCTTGGTACCTATCATGTGTGTCCATTTACATTTGTTTACTACCATGCCATGTTAAGACTTGCTCAATGTCCAACGCATGTTTTGATTGTATGTGTTATATGATTGCTACTTTATATTGTACGACCAATCATATGGTTAATATTTGCTTGGTAGAGGTACATGTTAGTAGTTTATGATCTCATATATTTTAATTAAGTAGGATTCCTTCTTGCTTCAATATCATGCCATGATATTGTGATTGTATAACTAGATGGCATAGAGTGTGTGTGTTTGTGTGTATGTATTCATGTATTAGATCATGCCTAGTTGTCCACTATGCATTTGCAAGTGTAGATTGTACAACATAGGAATGCATACCATCTTGTTACTCATTCTTGTATAATATATTGCTTGATATTGTTGATGGCATGATTTAGTTGTTTAATTGCCTACATGCTTAGTATGATTTCTCCATGTGTTTGCATGTTATAAACAACAATTGTTGTGTGCTACTTTCATGCTTCCATGTTCATGCATGTCAACTAGTCTCATAGTGTTGTGCCCTATTTCCATGCTTTCTATTTATGTTAGTCGTTATAAACTAAGTTGGGTGTTGCATTGTATTGTATTGGTATCGTAGTGTGGTATCTCGTGTGATGACCATCCATGTTTAGACATCATATTAGTTTATCTTGTTATTGCATTGTTGTATGCCTAGCGTTTGATATATTTTGTTTACCTTTCTATTGCATTATGATATGCCTAGACATATTTCATGCAAGTAATCTTTCATGTCTTATGATGTTGCGTGTGTTATAGTTGCTTAGTTTAGTTCTTCCTTATAGATGTTTAACTTCATTACATATTAGTCTTATGAGTGTTTTAATACTTGTTGCTATGACTCATATACTTAGGATGAGTCATATGTCAGGTCAGTAGAGTTGTTCTTTGATGACACACTCAATGTGTGTATCGTGCTTTATTATTGCAAGCATGTGGTGATAATATTGTTGCCAGTGGTCATTAGTATTAGTTGTTCTTTATTATTAAGACAAATGTCCTAGTTTAGTATCTTCTCATGATCACTCGTATGTCTGATGCTTGTGTTATTTGTTAAGACCTCTAGTCATTCTCCATTCACATGCCTTGTATGATGTGCATCTTACTATTAATGGTTTGATTACCTTTCACCTTAGTGTTAGTTTGGCTTTTGTTGTGGAACGCTTGCTATTAGATGCTTCGTGGATTCATATCCTTTAGTTAATGTTTAACCATTATAAATATTTAGAGTTATCTAAATATTTATTTGTGGTTGATTATCACTCTTAATCATATCATGTCTAGGATAGTTGTTCATCCTTTTGTTCCATGTGTTGTATAGTTTCTTGTTAATTGTTTGACAAATGAATTGATCTGATGTTATGTACTTGGTCCTATTTTCTTTTAATAATGATTTAGGTCTAGACCTAGATCAATTCAATTCATGTTGCTCAATGGTGTTTGATTGCATAACTAGTATGGTTTATAATGTTGGTTTGGTTGTCAACACTTGCTTATGAATGATTATATAGTTGTTGTATATGACTGATTGCAATTAACCATTATTAAATAGTTAGATTATCTAAATATTTATGGTGGTTAACGTTTAACTTTATCATGCCATGCTATGGTTGTGTATTTAAAATGCATTCGATGGTTCCATTTCATGTGTGCTGATGCCATCATGTTTGTTATAGTAGTTTCCTATATAAGTTAGTCGATATGGGTGGTGGGCACTACTAGTGGTTAGTATCATAGTTCATATTAGAACGTTAGTCCTGACCGCCAAGATTTCCTTAGTCGTGTCAACTTGAACCCCACCAATTCATTGAATCCTCTTTCATACCTCCCTATCATGCTACCTCATTTCAGAATCTCCATCTTGATCAATATCTTGTTATCCATCCACTCTTAATTATTTTGGGTGTTATTTGGATTTACTGTTGCTTTGGTATTTATTGTATGTCTTTTGCTATCGTTACGAAGAGTAGGGAGTGACGATGTTGGAGAAGGACATAACCAGGTTACCGAAGAAGGACTCAACAACGAAGGCATGCCTCCTTCTTTGATCATACTTATCCTATGATTTATAAATTGCATTGTGTTTTATGGTTACTATATGCATGCTTTTTAATCTCGTAGCTAGCGTGTCGATTGACAGATTACCTTGATCCGCTTGTCGCCTATTCGCTTGACACCTGAGTAGAATTATAGTATTCTGGTAGAGTAGAATGCTTAGCCATGCTTATCACCCTATAGGTGCTTTGATGAATGACCTCTGAGTCATTGACAGTTGAAACTTATCGCTGAGCTAGGCCAGTTGGCCCTTGTTGACCTTCTCTACCCTCTTCTACTCTGGGTGAAACTTACCATCTAAATACTGGTGCGGGCGACAGCTGAATCAAGGATTGAAGGAGCGATTGGCTGCCCTTCACAAGTTGAAGGGGGCAATCAGTCGTCCGTGCCGCATGAGGCCTAATAAGTCTTGGATTTGAAGATTGTGATAACAGTACAGCCACATGCTATATGGGCACTAACTTGGTTAATTAGTTAATTCACTCTTATTGTCGTCATCGCCGTACCGCAGATGGGATAGCTGCCTTGCGAGGAGTATCCTCGGCACAAAAGGGGGGCCCGGACTATGAACTGCGGTTACTTCCGTGTTGAAACCTAGTGGGCTTGGCACAGTAAGTTTGCTCTAATGAAAGACCTCATCACAATCTCCCTGCTGGTATACTAGATGGTGTACTACGCTAGCGACGACTAGTGGCAACAAGTCGGGATTGTGTCGTGTGGGTAAAGTGTACAACCTCTGCAGAGTGTAAAACTATTCGAATAGCCGTGTCCACGGTCATGGACGACACATGAATCTTTCTTGACATACAGGACCTGTCTTGCTTATTCCCTCTTTGCCCCTATTCTTGGAATCTATGAAGAGTGTGAGTTGATCGAGGATCCTCACTTTGATGAAAGTTATTCTGGAGATAAAACATGTTTTCATAAAAAAACTACTTTTATCCAACTGCTATATTGTTTTCAAATAAAATTAGCTTTTATGCAAATGAGCCATACAGCCTTCCTTTGAAGCCACATGTAGCTAATAGGACCTTCCCCGAGGGAGGCATGTTGAGTACGTAATGTACTCATGGCAATATTTTTGTTGAACAACAGAGTTTGATGAAGACGAAGGTGATGACCACGGCAACTATGGCGATCCGTAGGAGTGAGGTCACGTGGACTACATCGACCGCCTGTGGCTGAGATGAAGTCGCTACGCATTTTACTTTCCGCTATTTTTCTGAATGTAATAAATGTCATGAGACATTTATCTAGGTATGCCTTGTGGCAAGATATATTTAAAATTGTAATACCTTTTATGTATTGTGTAATGATATCATTTCGCTGTGTTGTCAACAATGATCCTGGGGTTGACAAATATAGACAGGAGGGTCTGGAAGTTAATTCCGGGTTCTCACAAAAGTGGTATCAGAGCCGATGTCGACCTAGTCGCGTGGCCTTAGTTAGAAATGGAAAGCCTTAGGGACTATTTTTATAAGAAAAACTATTTTGAAAAGGATCATTCTCGTACTCTTCTCCTTCACTATTGCTATTGTCATCTCATCGTATTCAATTGAAATTTAAACTCTACTTCTCTACCATCTTCTTCGTAGTATGTGAAACCCTTTTCCCTGCCCTTGGTGTTGAAAAGTCAGAAGCTTCACATGATGTGCCAAGAATTTCAAGATTTACTTCAACCCCTCAAGCTTTGAGTAGCAACATTTTTCCAAGAGAAGACACTCCGAGACCTCGAGAAGGTAGCAACCGTCAATCCTGCTCCAATCGTCATAGTCGAAGATTTGCCCCAAGATTTATTGTGACCGGCCATATAGGATTAGGTTGGTTAACAACCCTGTAGTGATAGAACTCGTAGCTTGTAGACGCAAAACCTTTCTTGTGTGAGTATTGTCTGCATTTTTTTGGTATTTTCCGATGCAGTCATACTAAAACCCTATTTTCCAAAATGAGTTCCTTTTGAGTTTTATTTGGATAGTTTAATGATTATCTGGGTGTTATATTTTGTCTATCTTCTGGGTATCTCCTCCTTGTGTAGGATTCTCTTACTCCTCTTATGCTCTTTCCCTCTTCTCTATAAACCCCGAAGGACACTTTGAGAGGAAAGAAGTTGCAACGTCATGCTTAGAGGTCAACTATCAATGTGAACCCCATGGAAAACATCTTTAAAGGGGGTAGTGGATGGTCATTCACGGTGAGATCAAACATTTGAAGACCTTCATTTGCAAAGAAAACAAAGATTTGAAGACCTTCACTACACCTACCATAAGTTCAACCTGAAGACGGATCAATGAGTCTATTCGCACGAAAGCTTGATCTATAGAAGAAGGCAATACCGAAGAACATTCAACCACTTGCAGAAGTTGTGTGGTTACCATCGCCAAGATCGAAGGACTGCTTCCATGCCTTGAGCAAGCTAGAGATAGCATCGACAATCAAAATATCTTCAACCAAGACCCCAAAGTTGTATGTCACCAAGTTCAGAATCAACCATGGTTCCACAAGTTTCTGAGAAGAACAGTGTTGAAGATGAAGCTGACCCAACCCCATTCTCTTTAGTCAGCCTGAATCTCGGGGACGAGATTTCTTTTAAGGGGGGTAGATCTGTAAAATCCCGATTCTCGGAATGTTTAGGAAAAAGTTTTCCAAAAAGTAGGACCAGAAAATTTCGTTTGTGTTGTATGTTAACAAAAGCTTAAATTGAGTTTATTTAAAATTTGTATGATTTAATTTGAACTAATGTGGACCTAAATTAAAATTTGTGTTTACCTCTTTTCTTTTAATTGGATTTTATTTTCTCTTCTTCGGTATATTAAAATATGCGCTTTTTTTCTTTGGATTTTAAGTCATTTGATATTTGCTTGAGTTTTCATTCCTTCTAGTTTTTCCTTTCCTAAAAGGAAAATCATTTTCTATTTTCTTACTATCTTAAATTCCGAATCGAATTCCCTAGCGCAATACATCCTGCATCTCTTTCTTATTTTTCTTCTTCTTCTCTAAATGGCCAAGCTCATATTGTTTGAATGTTTCTCCTGGGCTATAGCCCAACCTCGTCCCTCTATGTTTTTTTTCCTTGTCTATATTTTCTTTATATATGGGCTGGCCGTACTGGACCATGTCTCCCACCAGCTAGCGCCTCTACTCCTTCCTCTTCTCTGTATGTTAGCATTACACAGAAGAAGAAACATGCAGCCAACGATTCTCCTCCTCCTCTTACTCCCATAATTCCATCAGTTTCCAAAAAACTAGAGACACCTTATTATGCGCCTCCACCTCCTCTTCCACCCCAATCACTTCATCTCCTTCCTCCACCCACACGTACGCGCACACATTACAGAGAAGAAGAAATGTACATCCACTCTCCTGCCCTCCTCTCAACTACCATAAATCTCAATCGTTTTCAGTTTTGAAGATGACTAGACGTCCTCCACGATCTCCTCTCTCATTCCCATCAGTCCTCATGCCCTCTCCCATCCTCCTCTGCCCAAGAACTCTCCTTGAACTACTGTTGCTCCATGGACGCCGGTGCTCGTTCCCGGTGACGTAGAACCTCTCCATTAGCACCCTTGCACCTGCAGGACCTTCTCCACACCACGAATCCATTCAGAGAAGAAAGAACACGATCCGTCGACCACACGCGAAGAATTTTACATGTCCGTCAACACTGTTCATCGAGTTCGTCACATCAACTCATCACGCTCGGTGAGTTTCTGTCCAATTCCTTTTGCACGTGCTCTAAACCATGTTCAATCTATCCCCTAGACATCCTAGTTCGACCTATTTCTCTTGTTCGCCGCGCCAACCACGCCATGTTCATGAACCGGATGTCATCCAATATCATCGCTTGTTTCTTTAGTTTCTATTCATCGTATGCCTTCATGACCAATGGAAGAAATATTCTCTGTGGCCATAGAAACCCGTTGGTGGAATTATCTTGCTTGTTGGGTCAATTGATTTTTAGTTTAGGTTTTATCTAGTCGTTCTTGTTAATTGTAACAATAGTTTTTAATTTAGTTCTATATGATTTTTTGTAGATAATTCCGTGCATCATGTAGTAGTGAGATACGCCTTTGTATTAGTTCTTATGTATTACTACCATGTGTAGTAGTTGATCAGTCAACTTTTCTTGTTAGTATGTTATTTTATTCGTGATATGCCTATGAGTGTATGTTATTTGTGTCTTATAATTTTAGTGCGACGAAGGACTTGTTAGATTTATTTCTTTGACCGATTATAGTTATTCAAAAATTGTTCAACATGTTATTTCATGTTGATATTTTTCTTTCTTTCTTGTGGTACATAGTTATGAGATGCATATGTACATGTTTTTGCAAATTATTACCATGCGTAGGTTTATGTAGAATTACTGTAACCTTTGCGTGATTATGCAATACCTAATGTCTTGATTATTTTCATTTTTGTTTGAAATGAGGATATCTTAGATATTGATTACATATTCATTTTCATCGATGTTCCATGTTTGTTTGATTGGTTTGAAATCATGCCATGTCTACGATAGGTGTTTACACATTTTTAGTACGTGTTGTTGCATAGTATTCTTTATGCAAGATGTCGAATGAAATGCCTTTTTGTTTGGTTATGAGTACATTGTAGTTCATAGCATAGAATATTATTGGCTAGTTGTTCCTTTTATTTTATAAATGTGTGTTATACAAGATTGGATGGATAGATGCTTCACGAAATCATTTAGTTTTGTATTGCTATATATAATTTATTCTTGTGAAATAGAATTTAGTTTATTTCATCTTGGTACCTATCATGTGTGTCCATTTACATTTGTTTACTACCATGCCATGTTAAGACTTGCTCAATGTCCAACGCATGTTTTGATTGTATGTGTTATATGATTGCTACTTTATATTGTACGACCAATCATATGGTTAATATTTGCTTGGTAGAGGAACATGTTAGTAGTTTATGATCTCATATATTTTAATTAAGTAGGATTCCTTCTTGCTTCAATATCATGCCATGATATTGTGATTGTATAACTAGATGGCATAGAGTGTGTGTGTTTGTGTGTATGTATTCATGTATTATATCATGCCTAGTTGTCCACTATGCATTTGCAAGTGTAGATTATACAACACAGGAATGCATGCCATCTTGTTACTCATTCTTGTATAATATATTGCTTGATATTGCTGATGGCATGATTTAGTTGTTTAATTGCCTACATGCTTAGTATGATGTGTCCATGTGTTTGCATGTTATAAACCACAATTGTTGTGTGCTACTTTCATGCTTCCATGTTCATGCATGTCAACTAGTCTCATAGTGTTGTGCCCTATTTCCATGCTTTCTATTTATGTTAGTCGTTATAAACTAAGTTGGGTGTTGCATTGTATTGTATTGGTATCGTAGTGTAACACCCCCTGTATTAAGCTACAGAGATCACCCTTTTGATGAGGCCATGTCATCATGGTTAATAGTGCATAATCATCATTAGCATCATATTGCATTTCAACTCCTAAGCCAAGTTCAAATTTAAATGAAAGTGGAATATAAAAGTTGTCCAACATAGAAACTAAAATGTCAGATAAATAACAAATATTCCAGAGGCTATTCTAAAATTGAAACCAACATCATTGGAATTGGATAAGTGACTCGAACAACCTCAAACAGTGGATAAAGATAATATTTAATAACCATTTATTAAATCTGAAATAAATATGGAATTATGTTTTGTCCAAACTAATTTTAGGTGTTAAGGAATAATGCACTGGTATTTATGAAATAGGTCACACTTTTTACAAAAAACCATTTGGGGCCTAAACATTTAACAGTGGAGAAAAGAGAATAAAGAAAAGGAAAGAGAAACAGAAAAGAAAAAGAAAGGGAAAAGGCCCACGGCCACTGGCCTGAGTGGCCACAGTGCCCGGCCCAACTAGCCCCATCCCCTACCCCCCCGCACTGCTCACCCCCCCCCCCCCCCCCCCCCCGTGCCGCTGTCGAGCGCCTGTGCGCACAGCGCGCGCACGCCCTTGCCCCCCCTCTCTCCGCACGACAGCGCGTCGCCGCGACTGCCTCGTACAAGGGCACGCCCCGGACCCCCCCTGCTCCCCCTCGCCCACTCTCCCCCTCGGCCATCGCTTCGAGCGCAGCCATGGACGCCTCGGTTGAACCTCGCGACCACCGCCCACCTCTCGTCTCCACGACGTGTCCCCAAGCTTCGCCGGCGCCGCTGCTTCGACTACGCCGAGGAACCGACGCCGGGGGCCCCCCCAGCTGCTTCCCTGGGTCGTCCCCCTTCTCGGATCCCCGCCGGCGATCTCCATCGCCCCGTCTGCTCCGCCTCCCCGTCGAGCACATTTGAACGCGACCATCACCGTGAGCTCCTTCCCTACCTTCTGCTCCTCCCGTTCGTCCCCTCGCGCACTACACCTAGCCACCGTAGCTGCCGTGCTCCGGTTGCCGCGTAGTTGGGCGCCGCCGTCGTTTTCAGTCATCCCTGGCGACACCTGTGCCACTGCTCGACGCGGGCATCCGGCTCTTCGAACGCGCCAAAAACCCCCGCGCCGAACCCTCCTAGTCCCTTCCCCGACCGCTCCACCGAGCCGTGCTCCGCCTCGGGTCGACGCCGGCCTCTCTCCGGCCACCCCCGACCAACCACAGCCACCATCGCGTGCGGCGTGCTCCGCACGTTCCAACGCGCCCGGCCCCAGCCCCTGGGGTGCCCTTTGGGCGAAACCCGCGCTCACCGGACTCTCGGCCGCGCCTGAGCTCGCCGGCGCACTCCGTGGCCCGCTGACTCAGCGCCGACGTGGCCCGCGGGCCCCACCCCCGTGCCACTGACCCTGGGCCCCACTGGTCCCGTTGACCCAGTCCACGCCGACGTGGCCCGCCCGGGTCGCTGACGTGTGGGCCCCGCCCATTAAACGTATTAAGATAATAAGAATACTAATTAAAACTGTTAATTAAATAATTAGTTAATTAGCTGACTAATTAGCCTCTGACTAATGGGGCCCACCCCCTGACTAATCCTAATTAGTTTAATTTCAGCCTAGTTTAACCTACTGTGAGGCTGACAGGTGGTCCCACCTGTCAGGTTTGACTTCGGTCAGCCGCTGTTGACTGCTGACGTCAGCAGCACGTCGCGATGACGTCATCCTCGCACTGTTTTGGATAATTCGAATTTATTTAATTAAATAATTCCAGAAATTGATTTAAACTTTGAAAAATCATATCTTTTAAACCGTAACTCCGATGAAAATACTTTGTACATGAAACTTGCTCAGACGACGATACGAACCCGGATACGCCCTCGGTATCTCCGTCAGACGCCCGCAGTCTATGAGAACGTTGAACAATTAGACCGATTTCGATAAATGAATAGTGTCCAACTTTAATTAAATAAATCCGAATAAATTCCTAAACTTAAAACGAAATCGCTTAGTTAGGCTGTATATCACCCCGGCATATCATTTAGACATGTCATGCATCCCTGTTGCATTATTGCCTGTGTTTACTGTTTCTTTCCCCTCTTCTCTTCGGTAGACTACGAGACCGACGCAGATGCTGGTGCCCCGACCGACTACGTTGTTGACGACCCCCTACTTGCCAGAGCAACCAGGCAAGCCCCCCCCTTGATCACCAGATATCGCCTATTCCTCTATACTGCTTGCATTAGAGTGTGTAGCATGTTACTGCTTTCGGTTAATCCTATTCTGCTGCATAGCCTGTCATTGTTACTGTGTTGTTGATACCTTACCTGCAATCCTAAATGCCTAGTGTAGGATGCTAGTTTATCATCATTGGGCCCTGCATTCTTGTCAGTCTGCCTTGCTATATATCGGGCCGTGATCACTCGGGAGGTGATCACGGGTTATACTATACATATAACATACTATACAAAGGTGACTAAAGTCGGGTCGGCTCGAAGAGTACCCGCGAGTGATTCACGGATTTGGGGCTGAAAGGACCTTTGTCCCAACGCCCTTTGTGTGGATCTTTGTGGCGAGCGACAGGGCAGGTTGGACCACCTAGGAGACAGTGTGGGCCAGGCCCTGGTCGGCGTTCGCGTTTACTTCATAATAACACGTTTAACGAGATTGGATATTTGATCTGAGTCTAGCTCACTACCGTTTACCTTTTTATATGAGAATAATGCCGACTACACTCTCCCCCCGTTCCCTTCGGTTATTTGTCTGTATCGTGTTCTTATGGGCCACTGTCCTTACTGCACTACTCAACAGAGAGTGTCCCCCTATTTGGTTTTATCCCGGCGTCTTCGGTCCATCCAGCTGAAGTTTCCCCCCTTCTTGACCGTACAGCGATCTGCCACGCGGACCCGCGGCCGTGTTGGGACCGACGCAAACGTCGAACCGCCGTGATCGTGTGGGTTGGTAAGGTCTGCTCGCGGGCCGCGTACGCACGTGACAGGAGGCACTGGGCGATGGGCCCGACCCACGAGTGACTAGGATTAGTCACGGGCGTGTCTGGACCTCTTTTGGTGAGCCTAGGATGGGGCTGCGACGTGTGGGGATTCTTCCGAGGCGGGGCATGACCAGGAAAGTGTGTCCGGCCAAAGGGGGGATCGGAGCGTTTGTTGGGGAATATTGTGGTGCACCCCTGCAGGGAAGTTGTTATCTATTCGAATAGCGGGTCCACTCGTAAAGGACGGACCGGGAGTTGTATTCGGACCTCATGACAAACTAAGAATGGATACTTAATAAAAACACCCTTCACAAGTACAGATATAAACACCGGTGCAGTCGCTCTCTATCGCATAGGTGGGCACGAGAGGAATCGACGGGTTAGGATTCATGCTTTACGTTGTTT